>BLSH010253532.1:1058412-1101554 GCA_018402905.1 Glandirana rugosa | reverse complement strand
CAGCCACCTCTGTACCCCCCTGTCCACAGCCACTTCTGTATCCCCCGTCCACAGCCATCTCTGTATCTCCCCCTGTCTACAGAAAGGAAGAAGCAACAAAAATAATTTTACTGTTAGGGGTCCCCACAACTTGGGAAATTTTATTGAGGGGTCACGACACTAGAGCGGTTGAGAACCTCTGCTTTAGAAGATCAGATGAGAATATTGCTGCTGAAAGGTAAATGGAGCTTAACATTATTACATGATATATATCCACCTAACAGACTATTGAACGTAGGTTCCACCCAGAGTGGGGCTTTAACTAAGCATAAAACTACATCTATATGAGCTTGCCTCTCAATACAGGCAAGCGTGGCCATGTATTATGTAACACAAGCTTTATTAGGTTACCATGGTGTTGTCTTTTCAGCGTTTTTGTGTTCTTGCCTTGGTAATAAAAAAAAAAAAATAGACAGGCACCAGAACTGAAAGGATATAATAATGTTCTCTACTAAAGAGGTCTGCATTATTGAAAGAGTCTACAAATTGCTCCCTTTTTCATTTCCTTCCTTCATCAAAAGAATCAATTGAGCCTCCTAGATTAAAGGAGGGCTTGCTTTTGTCACCGAGATGTTTCCAGTGTAAGGCCTACCAGTTATTCAAGGCACTGGCTTGTCGAATCCACTTTGATTCATTATGTGCCAGAAGACCACGAGCACCCGAAACATCCGGCATCGTGCGCTAGATATTGAACTAATTTGCTGTTGACAAAAGGACTTTAAGAGCAGGGATGCATGCTTGCAGATGGACGGTGTAAAAAATATGTAGGCCCGGGAGTTAATATCTCTGGACTCTGTTCAGCTGCTGCTAAATTAGACCCTTATCAGACCTTGTAATGTACTTTGTAGTGGAGATGGAGGCAGGAAAAATGGTTTACGATTAGGTGATTGGGAGGAACAGACATCAGTGCCACTAGAGATTGGGAAAAGGGATTTATTGGTGTTTATTTGTTAGAAAAGTCTGGGATTTTTTGTAGTTAAATCCTAACAATCAGCTTCTTGTATTTGTTCCCTTCTGGTCTGAAAGTTTTTGTTATATCTGTTCAATAAGTGCAATAAATACCTGTTCTACTTGTGAGCTGATGAGTTCCTGTGCTCTGATAGTTCTATGTTAGTATTGTTTCACATTCCATGTTAAGGAGATGAGGAGAGGGGAAGATGTTCAGTAGTGCTGTCCTAGGGTGACAACAATAATGCTCCTCCATGGATACAGTGAATGGGTGTTGTCACCCTAGGACAGGAAGTGTATTATTGGCTGGATCACCAGATGAAAATAAAGGAATACATGCTTGGAAGCATAAAAGGAATTCAACCACTTCTCAAGACTGGTACACTGCAATATATTACATTTTTGTTCTTGGGTTTAGATACGTTTTAATAACCTGTTTATTAAAGGCATAGTTCACATTTAAGACTATGTTTCATGTTACACCCAAACTTAGGAAGAGACATGATTGTATTCCCCAGAATTCCGCACTGAAGCCACTCTGCCTTTACCTGACTCATGGGGTGCTTCTTCCTGGAGCTCCCTGTTGCTTTCTGAATTGAGCACAGATCTGCCTACACAACGGTTTGTGAATGGGAAGACTGTAAATTCTTATATATATTATATATAAGGCCCCTTTCAAACTTGTGCGATCTGAAAGTTGCGTGACTTTGCCGTGATTTTTCCGTGACTTTGACGCTATTTTTCTGTGATTTTGCTACGATTTGGATACAACTTGAAGCAATGCCTGTGTAATCTTGATGTCTATGGACCTCAAGTCACATAAAAGTTGAATCAAAGTAGTGCAGGGACTACTTTATTTGAAGTTGCACAGATATGAATGGTACTCTTTGGAAATCATGGGGTACCACTTGTCATGTGACTTTGCAGTACCAAGTCACAGGACAAGTCGCACAGGTGTGAAAGGAGCCTAAATGGTTATTATTGGAAAACATAGGGAACGGCTTGTCATGCAACTTTGATGGCCAAAGTTGCATGACAAGTTGCACTAGTGTGAATGGAGCCTCAATGACATCAGAATCCTAGACGGGTGGAGCATGGGGCTGCAGGCGCTGTGAATGGAGAAGCGGATGATCGGGTAAATAAATCTTCATTTACTGTTCCCCTAGTCATGAATGAGCAATTCATTTTTTAACAAGCAAGTCGTTTTTTAGTTGCACGGAATGGAATTGGCCTGTGTATCTCCCCTGCAGCACAATAATTACAGTTGCAACGCTCTGCAGATTTCAATGCAAAACTATTATAAATGCACTTTTAATTTTATTAAAGTGGGCTCATTTATTACATTTTTGTCTATAAATTATATGCATTGTTTCACTTTACAGGGAATTTTGCTTTTAAAGATGTTCAAAGACCATCCTGTAGCTTTAAGGGGATGTAAAATTCTTGCTTGAAATGAATCAACAGTGCATATATCTTCCATGCTATAAATATATAGCTGCTGATTCCCAGCTCCCAGCCTTTTTGCAGCCTTGGTCACATGGTCTCCAGCTACCAATTCTTACTGCATATGTCTATTGTGTTCAATCAGCAGTGATATATAAGGATCAAAAAAACCCACCCCATGTACACAGATAATTAGAAATGTAATTCACTTCCTCAGGGCAGGGGTTAAAGTGTGCTTTATGTTCTCTGTGTGATGCTTGGGTCAGCTGCAGTTAAGCAAAGTGGTAAGATTGTTTCAGAAATTGTTACCCACTGTTTAGCTAGATAATTACAAACTGTACATAGAAACAAGGTTTTTAAAGTGAGCGATGCAGCAACCATTGCTCTCATGACCTCACAGTGCTTAATGTAAAGCAAATCACTTTCATTCATTTCTAAAGCTGAATTCCACAAATGTATTCTCTTGCATAGTAACATTGGTCCAGCCTGGACTAATGTAAGCATGCATGTTTCATACCTGGTGGACTGCTGGGGAAGGGTAGAATCTCTGTAGTAGTCGCCGCTACTACAGTGATCCACGCTGTCTTCCTGGTCCTATGCTGAGCAACTGCAATGCTGCATAGTGACCACAAGGGGTCGCTTGTACAGCACGAGCCCCATTCACAGAACTCAAAGGGGTTTTTCACCTTAATGCATTCTATGTATTAAGCAGTGTTAATTTCATCGACTAAAGCCTCATTTACACTGCTGCTGGTAAACGGATGTTTAGGGGCATTTGGGCGTTTTTTTCAGCTGCCTTTGAACTTTCCTCTGTTATCTTATCAGTACATTTACACAGGGTCGTTTAACCACTTACCAACCGGGCCCCTTTTTTACATTTGTTGGTTACAAGCTAAAAACTGTTTTTTTTTTTGCTAGAAAATTATTTAGAACCCCCAAACATTATAGTTTTTTTTTTTCAAACTCCCTAGAGAATAAAATGGCGATCGATGCAATACTTTTCGTCACACGGTATTTGCGCAGCGGTCTTTCAAGCGCATTTTTTTTGGAAAAATTTTACTTTTTTGAGCTAAAAAATAAGACAACAGTAAAATCCAATTTTTTTGTATATTGTGAAAGAGGATGTTACGCCGAGTAAATAGATACCACACATGACACAGTTGAAAATTGCGCGCACTCGCGGAATAGCGACAAAGTCCGATACTTAAAAATTTCTATAGGCGACGCTTTAACAATTTTTATCGGTTACCAGGTTAATAAACCGGAAGTGACGTTGTGACGTCGCTTCCGGGATTTGCCGAAGGAGACCCGATCGGAGCCCATTCCGGCTTCCGTTAGGTCTCCTTCCAGCCGGCGGAGGCGCCGGATCCTCGTTCCGGTCTCCAGGTGGGACGGGAGGCCGTAGAAGAGCGGCGGAAGGTGGCGGGAGGGGGAGATGTCCCATCCCGCCCCCTGGGATAACGACCGAGCGGCTCCCATGCTGGATCGGTCGCTACCCCTGGATAGCCGACAGTCAGCTCTAAAAAATGATACCAGGACATAGCCTGCAGCTGCAGGCTATGTCCCAGTACAGCCGGTCAAAACCAGCCGCTGCCTATTTACGGCGCTGGGGCTGAACCGGTTAAGGTCATTTCCAGGCAGTTGATTTAAAGGCTTTTTTTGGAACCCAAAAAAATTTGTTCAGACACCAGTTCAGAGGCATTTGAAACGCCAAACAGCTTGTAAACGCCGCTAAAGGTGCCTAAACGTGGTAACCATTTCGTTTACAGCCGTTTCCATTTTAAAAAAAATGCTCCTAGGCGTGTTTTGGACGTCGGCTTCTAGCTGTCAAAAATAATCGTTCAAAGGAGGTTGAAATAGCGTCCCATGTAAATGAAGCCTAAAACCGACTAAAACATTTTAGTCGACTAACTTAATACCATTTTAGTCGACTAAAATACAACTAAAACTAAAACAATTGAGATGACTAAAATACGACTAAAACTAAAATGCCATTTTAGTCATAAGACTAAAACTAAATTGAAATTTGATGTCAAAATGAACACTGGTCTGTAGTGCATGTTCATACCTCAATACCATAAATAATTCAATTTTTCACTCCAGCAGTATATAATGAGTTTGGAAATTGTAGAGAAATGTTTAAATAATGCATTACAGTTTAACTACCTCCTTTAGATTTTAGACGACTAAAATGAGTTTTAGTCGACTAAAATGCGTTTTAGTCGACTAAAATGCGTTTTAGTCGACTAAAATGTACTGTAGATTTTAGTCGACTAAAATGTCCTGGAGATTTAGTCGACTAAATACTACTAAAACTAACAATTGCAGAAGACTAAAATGGGACTAAAACTAAAATGCCATTTTAGTCCTAAGACTAAGACTAAAACAAAATCTAATTTTGCTGCCAAAATTAACACTGGTATTAAGGTGAAAAACCTCCTTTGGTGCACCAGCCCCCCAGAGCCCCCCGTTTTACTTTCCTGAACCCTGTCTTTCCCACACCGGGGACAAGCACACCAGCTCCAGCCGGTGTCTTGGTTCATGATTGGATAGATTGATAGCAGCCCAGCCATTGGCTCCCACTGCTGTCAATAAAATCCAATGACATGGGAGCCAAGGGGCGGGTCCAAATTCTGCTGTCTGTGTCAATGGACGCAGCAACAGGACTCGGAAGTGCGCCCGGATGGGTGTCCCCAGGGAAGTACTTCCTCGTGGGGGCACTCGACGAAAGGAGGAGCCAGGAGCACTGTGGAGGGACCCCAGAAAAGGAGGATCGGGGCCACTTTGTGCAAAACCAACTCCACAGAGGAGGTAAGTACAGCATGTTTATTATTTAAAAAAAAAAAATGAAGCTTTAAAATCACTTCAAACTGCATCCAGGGCCTTATGTAACCGCAAGTAACTACTTGATATGAAGGTGCAAAGAAAACCACACTACATATGTAAGAAATCACTACATTTCTGCAGCTTCCTGAATACCCAAACAGCAACTCTATCTGATAAAATGCAGGCACTGCTCAGCTGACAATTTTACATCTGGGTCAGTTGATTTTTAAAATAACTTTTGTTTAGCTGGCTGCTGCTTATAGGACCACCCATAGTATATGACCAGCTTAAGACTACCCTGTGCCCAAGGGGACAACGATGCTGTGGGATTTTGCTCAGAATAAACAGCATTGTCACTGTATTACAGTAAGTGGAAGAATAATAGATCTAACAGCAAGATCAACAGATAATAAATCTATGTCACAGACTCAAAAACAAAAAAAAAGAAAAACAAAAACTGCTGCGTTGAAGTAGAGCTTAAGGCAAAACATTATTTTTTTTTTGATTGATCAGGGGTCTCCGGAAAAAAACTGTTTTATAAATGAACAAATCAAATTTAAGTGACGAAATAAAAAGTTGGGGTTATATATCAGAGTCCCTCCCATCAGAGGGTCGGAAAGAATCTGGCTCTGGGGCCATAGTTTGGAGAGCACTGGGAGGGTTATAATATATAATATATACAGTATCCCACAAAAGTGAGTACACCCCTTAAATTTTTGTAAATATTTTGTTCTATCTTTTCATGTGACAACACTGAAGAAATGACACTTTGCTACAATGTAAAGTAGTGAGTGTACAGCTTGTATAACAGTGTAAATTTGCTGTCCCCTCAAAATAACTCAACACACAGCCATTAATGTCTAAACCGCTGGCAACAAAAGTGAGTACACCCCTAAGTGAAAATGTCCAAATTGGGCCCAAAGTGTCAATATTTTGTGTGGCCACCATTATTTTCCAGCACTGCCTTAACCCTCTTGGGCATGGAGTTCATCAGAGATTCACAGGTTACCACTGGAGACCTCTTCCACTCCTCCATGAGGACATCACAGAGCTGGTGGATGTTAGAGACCTTGCGCTCCTCCACCTTCCATTTGAGGATGCCCCACAGATGCTCAATAGGGTTTAGGTCTGGAGATGTGCTTGGCCAATCCAATCTCCCTAACAGGGACACAGACAGCAATAAAAACCCGACAGGTGTTCTAATCCCTCTCCCCACTAACCAAAACTAGAAAAGAAAATTAAAAAAAAGTTTTGCCTTTAGTTATACTGTAATGCTAGTCAATGACTGTATCATATATGCCATTTTTATTATTAACCAGAGTTTCACTTTAAATGTATCACTTTTAATAAATTGCTTGAACCCAGTTTGATGACACGTGTTTGTTCTTAATGTATGAACTTATTTGAACTTTTTGTTAGAACTTGTAATTGATCTTTCCGGGCCCTTTAGCACAATTCCTGTTTTTTCTTTTCTTTTTATAAATAACACAAAATCACACAAACTCTAACTCCAACACATAGTCTGTATCTGTTTCTGTTTGTATTATGTAGATTTGCTTAGTAACTGTGCAGGCGTGAAGGACTAAACATAGACTTCTACATAAAAGCAGCAAAGCAGAAACATCTTTCTTCTGTAACTTTTGTTACTTTTTCCCTAAAGTTTGCTAAAATTCTCTTTGATGGCAGCAGCCTACCTGCCAAACAATGAGAAAGGTTGTGCAATGAGAACGTGCCTACCCGCCAAAATGGTCTTGCTTCAACAATTTGCTTAATCAGAAAGAAACAGACAGCGCAGCAAATGTTGTGTCGCGGTTTTTACTTTTGTACTGAATGCAGTCATTTCGTCTACAGGCATGGAAAACGGGGAGGGGAAGAGACACTCACCCTATATACACAATTTGTTCAGAAAATATTGCTAACTTTTTTAAAGAGGCTTTCAGCTGTCTGGGAGGAAATGAAAAATGCATCCTCATGGCACAACTACTGATTGTAGGTGGACTTCCTACCCACAACCCCACCAATTGGTTGATAGTCCATTAGTGGGAGGTCCAACATGCTCCTGCTTAGTCACATCTAGAACTATCCAAGTAGCAGGAAGCAGGAGATTTACTGATTGGAGAGCTCTAGCTCAGCAGGTGATGTTTCAGACCGCAAAAAGTCCACTGCTCCTGCACAGAAAGCATAGGCCCTTCTCTGCAGCATGCTGGCAGGGGATTGGACTTTTGTAAAGAAGGGCTCATGCACATGGGCATACAATTTGCTGTGTACAGATCCATTATTGTATGCTATAGACCCATGCTCATTGCTTGCTTTTGGTTTGCAGTGTTTAGCTGCGTAAACCAAAACTAGAGAAATCTGTTTGTTGTGGTTCTGATTATGGACTGTATTTTACACTGTATGCTTATAATTTTTTTTAGTAATGTTTACATACATCCAGGGTACATATTCATGTGCTGATGGTCCCTAGGGGTTCACAGGGTGGAGCTGAAAGAGCAAAGTGAGTGCCCAAAGAGCAACCCAGGGTGTCCATATATAAAAATGTATAAATTAGTTCCAAGAGTGCAGGTTTAGATGTGGAGAATTCCCCTGTCTCCATGCAAGATAGAGTGGCTCGTTCTCGATGTCTCAGAGGTCCTGGTGCTAGGTCCTCAGAGGGGACATCAGGAGGGTGATGTACTTTTTGGTAGAGAGAAAGCAAAAAACCCATTGGTCTTTCAAAGCAGCAGATATGCCTGTTGGGATGTGTAATGGGGTGTGTCTGGAGTTAAATGGAGGTTGTTATCGACAAACATCAAGTTACTTTATTTCACCAAAGGCATCTTTCGTGGCTTAAACTTGCCACTTCCACAGTTTCAAGTCGATACACAGATGTTCTGCACTTCCCGATCTCTGGCTTCACCACACACACATTCCAGTGAAGTCAGAAACCAGAAACTGCAGAACATCTGTGTATCAACTTGAAACTGTGAAAGTGGCAACAGTAAATGACTTAGATTGCCACTTTAAGTACCAATGGTTGTGCTCCGGCGATCCACTGATTCTGGGTGCTAGCATCTGTAGTGCTCATCCAAGCCCATGGTGCAGAGAGGCCACACTCCTATCAACCCATATTCTAAGTAAAGATGAAGAATTGCCTCAGCCTCGGCTCCTCCCAGGCACGCCCTCTGACATATTTCGCTCAGCTACAGGGCTTTGTCATGGACTATGAGCAAGTCTATGACTAATCCCTGTGGGCAGGGCAAAACACATTAGGGGGGAGATGCAATTGCACTTTGCAAAGTGCACAGTCTATTGGCCTTTAGTAAATCAAACCCTATGTCCTTGTGCATGAGCTATAAGAATTTTTCCATGCTTGCTCCAGTTCTGTGACTCAGAAAGCCATTCGATCTGCAAAAAAGCCAAACTGTAATCTTTGGGAAAAGATCAGCAATGGAAGCCTACGTATTTCTCCCACCACAACTTTCTTCTAATGGAAAAGGTAATACATGAAATAGAGAAGTATTTCTGATCCTGTAAGAGAACACCGTTGAGTCTGTTTTCTTTTAGGATGACCAAGGAGCATATGTCTCTGTGTTTTTTTCTTTTTTTTAAACAGAACTTCAGCCAAAAATAACAAGTATAAAATGAGTAGCCCATTAAAGGATGCAATAAGAAAACCAACCTTTTCTGCAATATTCATCTTCAATGTAGAGATTTCCCTTGCAGTACTTTTTTTTGCCACTGGATGTCCTTCGTCTGACAGCCAGCATAGTTGAACCAGCTTCCCTATCCTGGACTCATCTCAGCCTGTGACTGAAGATTGAAAGGAGAAGCAGGTCAGTGATGAGCTCATCACTCTCTGCTCTCTCCTCCAAACACCTTTCTTCTTGATAGCACATGAACTGTTTGACTTATTATACTGATTTTCCTTGCACATTTCAGCTTTGGTGTGCAGGGAGTGCAAGATGCTGATACCAAGTTATATTCAGATACATACACTGCTTGCAAAATATTACAAAATACATTGATGGATTTATTAATGATTATAGAGATGCAATCATTTGAGTCTTTTATATCTGCCTAGAGTTCACATTACTAGTACTTTTTGCATGATGTAACCTGAAACTGGCTGCTAGTAATTACTTTCCACTGACACTATTATTGCTTTATTTTTAACTGTCTCCATTAGATCCTATAAATTCACATGCAGTTGTCATTTTAATAACTTGTATGTATGTTCAGTTTTGCTTTATTGCTAATAATTACATTTCCATTTAGTAAAATCTTCATAAAGATTTGCCTCATATTTACTCATTAGAAATGTATTCTTTAAAATAATACTAAATCACCTTGCCATCCACTAAAATAGTTTAAATCAAGAAGAGATTCAAAACCAGTGGCAGCTGGTACTAAACTTTTTTTTAGGGGGGGCGGCAAACAAACCCCCCCCCAGGTCCTCTCACACCCCTCCATTACATGGTCCCTTCGCACTCACCCCTCCATGGCACGGTCCCCCCGCACTCAACCCTCATGGCACGGACCCCCGTACTCACCCCTCCACAGCACAGCCCCCTGAACTCACCCCTCCATGGCACGCCCCCCCCACCCCGCTCAGCCTCTCGGAGCTTTTCCTCCCGCCAACCCGATTCGCCTCCTGTCCTGATTGGCTGGGAGGTGAAGCCAGAAGGCAATAGCGAATATTGATTCGCTAGTGTCACAAGTGAGTGGGTTCAAGGCGCAGTGCTCTGCTCCCCAAGCCCAACCTTTTTCAAGACAATTGGAGCCTCAAGCTCTAATCATGTGTCTTGAAAAAAGATAAACTCATACAAACGTCCGGCGCCTTGCATGCATCCCCGCATGCAAAATTGAGGAGGCAGCTAAACGTGACCCTAATGGGCCGGCAGCCCCTGTTTAAAACTCAACCTTTCCTAAGGTCTGCGCTGCTGAATGCAGCTCTGATCACTGGAACTGGTCTCCCAGTCTGCTAGGAAAGTCTCCGGTTCCTTGCAGCACTTACTGGTTCCTCCTCTTGGCCTTCACCCCATTACTCTTTTCTGCAGATGTACAGTTGAAAGCTGACATTTCACATTTATTTACACATAATTTAGTATACATTTATGTGAATCTTTGAATAGTTTATTAAAAAAAAAAGTCATATAAGCAGCTTGGTCTAGGTCTACGTGTTTAGTACGGTATTCCTTCCACAAAAACTGACACTCCAGGAAGTGTCGGTGTACCACTGGACTTGTGGGGGATGAGCTCTAGTGAACAGGGCAGTGTTCAGAAACATAGACAGCAGGAAAGTCTAATAGCATTTCTGTTTGAAAGAGTCCACTGTAAAGCATATTTCACCACTTATCATGATCCATATAACCTTCAATAAAAAGCCCATGTCAAAATCATCAGGAGATACAGTTTAGATTGCTAAAGGTATATGCAAGAATCACCTTTTTTCTGTAAAAGTTGAGTTTGACTACTATCTTCCATTTCCTGAGCCTTCCTATTGATCATTGAAGCTGCCCATCACATCAATAACACAAATTGGAAACCTCTGGTCATAGGAGGGGGTCGGTCATATGATCCCTGAATCATATGATCGTTATGCCACACAGATTGTTTCTTATCTTTCAGTTGAAAGGCTCATTTTTTTACACGTTTGCTTCACACAATTCATACATTTGTACCTGTATACTTCAGACCTAAATAGAGATGTGAAATTTCCAGAAATGTTGAAGCCATGGGGAAAAAAAAAACATTTTTTCCCTGTTTTTTTTCTGGAAAAAAGTGAAAATTTCCATAAAAATTAAAAAAAAATTCAAATTTACAAAATTAAAGTCATTTTGTTATACTGGGAAGTTGAAACACAGGGTATATAAAAATATTAGGCCTCATGCACACAGGACATTTTTACAGCTGCTGTTTTTGGCTTCAGGCATTTTTATTTATAGCCAGTAAAATCCCCAACATGTTATCCTATCCATGCACACTTAGACTTTTATCAGCATTTTTGGGCAGGGGCGTTAGCTGGCTGGAAAAAAAAACAGAACTAGTGGGTTTGAAGAGGAGGCTTTCAGCTGTAAAAATGCTCTAACTCTGAAAGATGCTGAAAAAAAAGGCTAAAAAACCCGGCTATCCAGCCTTTTTGAGCCATAAGCTTTTATGGTAGCATAGTTTTGCTAAAAAAGGCAAACACAAAAAAATTCTTAAAAACGCTAATGCAAAAACACTGCAAAACACTAAGTGCCCATTCACACAGGGGCGACTTGCACTTCCACTTGAGTCGCCCCAAGTCACTTGACATTTGAAATCCCATTGAAATGAATGGGAGCCGTCTTAATGTACACTACTGAAGTCGGAGTGACTTCAGAAAATGTTCCTGTACGACTTCTATCTGACTTGTGCCCATAGAATTGAATAGAAGTCGCCTCCAAGTCAGATCCCCCATATAAATGGAAGCGACTTTACAGTTAAAAGAAAATGATTTATCCAGGGCAACCCCCTCCCTGCTCTGATTGGCCACAGGCAAAATCGCCTGGCATGAAGTTGCGTTGTAAGACGCCTGAAGTCACGCTGAAAGTCGCGCTGAAATCACCTAGCAAAGTCGCACTGAAGTTGGGCCACCCCTGTATGAATGCAGCCTAAAAAAACTCATGTTTTTAACACAGCATTCTACAGCTAAAACTACTAGCTTTTCTATAATGTCCAGTGTGCATGAGGTCTTATGCTTGAAATAAAAGTGCAGCTTATTCAGTAAATAAACTAAACTTGATTTTATTTTTATTTTATTTTTGTTATTACTAATGGAATAACAAGGGCTGTATATGTTAAGAACATTTCAACTATACATGAAAACAGGTAACCATCTCCCTTTCCATCATACTAATTTAACCCTGCTAATATGCATTTTCAGTAATTGACAATGCTGGTCCGGAAGCATATATTGCTCTATGAAGAGCTTAGTCAACATTCTCCTGATTTACAGGTGTAATTTTATCTATAAATGAAGGGATTGTGTATTTTTGGGAGGCTGTGGTTTGTATCACTTCCTTACTTGAAGATGCTACTGGTGAAGAAACACTTGATGACCCAGAAGCAGCAGAAAGAGTGTTCCTGGAATGAGAACTCTGGAGGGAAAAGCTACTTGCACTTTCATTGTGATCCTCATTATTTAATTCCATAAAGTATTTTTTTGTGTCTCCAGAGCACCTCTGGCATAATGAAAAGAGATGATCACCTCTGGTATGCCAGGATGTGTTTTGTCATCCTTGTAGCATTTGGAAAAGAATATTTCTTCTCACAATATTTTCAAATTGCAGCTCTGCTCTCAGCAGAATTTGCTCTGTGCAAATGTTTCCACACTCTAGATGTCACCATTTAACTGAGAGGAGCAAAAGAAAAAACAATTTACTGACCAGACTATATTGTAAGTAAACATTATGCTGTGACGGTGGAGAACATTAATAGGAATCATTTAAAGATTATACAGATAAATTAATATATCAGACACATTTAAATTTACCCTCTTACCTTTCATTTAAGGTATTTAAGAAAGGACAGAAACTATTGTATCCCAACTATCACCCAACTCTAAGAGGGACAGTTTGCCCAACTGTAGGGGAACTAAATTGGAGACTTTCCATTGCAGTGCCTCCTAGAGGCAGAAATGCATATTACTCTTGTTTGAGAACTGCATTGAGAAGTACTGTACAGTGTTACTCGAATTGTATTGTAGGATTTCCTTGTCTTCTGCTGAGAGAACTTACAATGATTTAAAACTTTACATAAAGTCTCAGAAATACTTCATTAAAGTCTTTGTGTTATATAGTTTGAATACTGTGTCACAGATATATTATATATCATTGTAAAATAACATATTCCACACTTCTTTTTTTTTTTTAAATTTTTCCAGAAAAAACAGCTTTGAAAAAATAACCAGAAATTTTTTGGGTTTTTTTTTTCCATTTTTCTGTTTTTTTCCCAAGCCTTCCCATCTCTAGACCTAAAATAGGGACAAATGATTCCTTTGTCTTTTTTTTTTTTTTTGCAAGATGCACAGCATAAAACACAAATCCGCAACATGTCTTGCATTTTAAAAAGCACAATAAAGTTAAAATGAAGTTATTTTTTTTCCCACACTGAAAAAAGACAAACTGCGGAGGAATCAGTACAGCCTCCCTACTGTGTCTATATCCAGGGCCTAGAGAGGAGAAAGCGTCTGTTTTATAGAATGCGGGAAGATTCTATCTGCTGTAGAGGATGATAAGCTGCACCGATGCTTTGTGTTATAAATAAAACATTTACCCATTTCGCAGCCACATGATATTCATTAGTTTTCTTTTTTTTTTCTTTTGATAATGGAGATTTACTTTTTTCTTTCCCCCATTAATCCTGGAGGATTTTTACATCTTGTCGTCATATCTTTAGTGCTTAGAAAGCAGCTGGCATTTGCATAGTTTAGTATACATTTATGTGCATCTATAAGTAGCTAATAAAAGTAGGCATATAAGCTTGGTCTAGGTATTTTTTTTTTGTATGTCTCCCAGGAGACCTGACTTTAGGGTCATTTCAATCTTAAGCAGTAGAAAAGCAAAGAATTTCATAAATGTGGGTGTGGTGCATCAGGAGTTTGGGGACTCCAGACAGGCATAAAAAAACCTGTGGGGACATTAAACAGGCAGTAGAGCAAGTGTGCTCATGGCATATGTTCAGCATGTGGAGGGTTGAGGGAGTGCTGCCAGTGTCCTGACCTTGCAGGAGAAATGTTTTGTCCATCAAGATATGGTAAATATGTCTTAGCACTGGACCAACAGGAACTGGTTTTATCTTTTATTATTATTATTATACAGGATTTATATAGCGACGACAGTTTGTGCAGCACTTTACAATATTAGAGCAGACAGTAAAATTACAATACAATTCAATACAGGAGTAATCAGAGGGCCCTGCTCATTAGAGCTTACAATCTAGGTTAAATCTAAAAGACAGGTTGTTCTCCCTAGAAGAGGTGTTGCCTCGCTAATCTGTTGCCTAACCATGATGGGGATATCGCTCATCGGATCATTAAAATATGGGTACATAGTTGGGAGCACCTAGTAAATGTGGTCATCTAGCTTGGCAATTTGTTAATAGTGTTTATTAAACAAACACATCACATACAGCCACACCCCCCACTTTTATATAACGATTTAAGGATGGCTCTGGGTTGAATGTGTTGAGTATCTTTGATCAGCACTTACATTAAGGCTAAGTGTCAGCATACCTAGCCAAGGATAGAAGTATCAAGGAGGAATTCTCGAGGCTGGATTTATCATTAGGCACAGTAGACAAAGAGTGGATTGTACAGTTATCCACCGTTCATTTTGTTCTCATCATTAGTAGCCAAAGTGTTTCATGAGATGCCCCCCCCCTTTCATTGTGTAATGATTTAGGGGTTGTTCTGGGTTGACTGTGTTGAATAGCCTACATCAGGAGGTTCTAGTAAGGCTGACTGTCAGCATACCTAACCAAGGTGAGGGCAGCTGACCATCCATCAGGATGAAATTATCGTGGAGGAATTATCAGGGCTGGATTTACCGTTAGGTACAGTAGAGGTGGCTTTCCTTTGTACAGTTATCCTCCACTCACTTTTTGTTAGAAATACAGCCATCTCATATAATCCTGTTTATACAGTCACAAATGTGGCCTTTCAAAAATGAGCACCCTATGGTACTTGCTCACACCTCCACCATGCTCCTCTTCAAATTGGGATGCTCTGCAAGTATTTTTCTACTTCCTTGTATGGGGCCCTAGTTTACAGATTCCTTGCCTCCTACAATCCAGTTCTTGGTGCCTAAGCAAGGTAAGAGGAGCTTGCCCAGTCATGCAGAATTTCCAAAGTTAAAACATACATAAAAATCTCTGGGACTTCAGCAGCGGATCTAAGGTAGAGGAGCAAGGTAGAGGTAGGATCAGGAACTCAGGGAGCTCCATTGTTTTGTTGACAAGCATTATAGTAGATAATATCATCCCAGCAAAGCAGGTTGTGTAAGGTGAAAAGCAAAGAGTGAAATCATATCCTTCCTACCACTAGCCATGAAGGAGCTGAAAGGAGCTGAAGGAGCACCCCACAGTACATTAATATTCACAGTTCAAGGGGCAAGGGACTCATTACTGAGTAATGGAGGGGACAATACTGTTAAGGGGCATTGGTAGTCAGTAAATGGTTGGTTGGTGGGGCTAACAGATAAGGGAGCACATATTGGCCATATATGGGGATGATAAATAACTTGCAATGGCCCCAGTGTTATGCCGCACTACCAAGTGTGACAGTAGTAAGCACCAGGGTGGGGATAGAGGGTGGAGCAAATACTAGGTAATCTCTCAGTGAAACTACGTGTACAGTATCTCACAAAAGTGAGTACACCCCTCACATTTTTGTAAATATTTTATTATATCTTTTCTTGTGACAACACTGAAGAAATGACACTTTGCTACAATGTAAAGTAGTGAGCGTACAGCTTGTATAACAGTGTAAATTTGCTGTCCCCTCAAAATAACTCAACTCACAGCCATTAATGTCTAAACCGCTGGCAACAAAAGTGAGTACACCCGTAAGTGAAAATGTCCAAATTGGGCCCAAAGTGTCAATATTTTGTGTGGCCACCATTATTTTCCAGCACTGCCTTAACCCTCTTGGGCATGGAGTTCACCAGAGCTTCACAGGTTGCCACTGGAATCCTCTTCCACTCCTCCATGATGACATCACGGAGCTGGTGGATGTTAGAGACCTTGCGCTCCTCCAACTTCCATTTGAGGATGCCCCACAGATGCTCAGTAGGGATTAGGTTTGGAGACATGCTTGGCCAGTCCAACATCTTTACCCTCAGCTTCTTCAGCAAGGCAGTGGCCATCTTGGAAGTGTGTTTGGGGTTGTTATCATGTTGGAATACTGCCCAGTCTCCGAAGGGAGGGATCATGCTCTGCTTCAGTTTGTCACAGTACATGTTGGCATTCATGGTTCTCTCAATGAATCGTAGCTCCCCAGTGCAAGCAGTACTCATGAGACTCCCACCACTATGCTTGACTGTAGGCAAGACACAGTTGTCTTTGTACCACTCACCTGGTTGCCGCCACACATGCTTGACACCATCTGAACCAAATAAGTTTATCTTGGTCTCATCAGACCACAGGTCATGGTTCCAGTAATCCATGTTCTTAGTCTGCTTCTCTTCAGCAAACTGTTGGCGGGCTTTCTTGTGCATCATCTTTAGAAGAGGCTTACTTCTGGAATGACAGCCATGCAGACCAGTTTGATGCAGTGTGCGGCGTATGGTCTGACCAATGACAGGCTGACCCCCTACCCCTTCAACCTTTGCAGCAATGCTGGCAGCACTCATATGTCTATTTCCCAAAGACAACCTCTGGATATGACGCTGAGAACATGCACTCAACTTCTTTGGTCAACCATGACGAGGCCTGTTCTGAGGAGAACCTATCTTTTTAAACCCCTCTATGGTCTTGGCCACCGTGTTGCAGCTCAGTTTCAGGGTCTTGGAAATCTTCTTATAGCCTAGGCCATCTTTATGTAGAGCAACAATTCTTTTTTTCAGATCCTCAGAGAGTTCTTTGCCATGAGTTGCCATGTTGAACTTCCAGTGACCAGTATGAGAGAGTGAGAGCGATAGCACTAAATTTAACACACCTTTTCCCCATTCACGCCTGAAACCTTATAACACTAACAAGTCACATGACACCGGGGAGGGAAAATGGCTAATTGGGCCCAATTTGGACATTTTCACTTAGGGGTGTACTCACTTTAGTTGCCAGCAGTTTAGATATTAATGGCTGTGTGTTGAGTTATTTTGAGGGGACAGCAAATTTACACTGTTATACAAGCTGTACACTCACTACTTTACATTGTAGCAAAGTGTCATTTCTTCAGTGTTGTCACATGAAAATATATAATAAAATATTACAAAAATGTGAGGGGTGTACTCACTTTTGTGAGATACTGAATGCATAAATCTGTAAAGTCATATCTGACTCCTGGCAATTTTACTGAGATACTGAATGCATAAATCTGTAAAGTCATATCTGACTCCTGGCAATTTTACAGGCCAGCTCTCTGGGCATCATGTCTCATACACTTGAGGGTCAATTGCCAGGTCTTCCTCAGCCCTCCCCAATATCTTGAACTTGGGAACGGCATGTAGAATGTGATAACACACATACATAGGCAATTCACACACAACTCCTAGGCGCAATTTAGACAGAAGCCAATAAACTTACCAGTATGTCTTTGAAATGTGGGATATAACCCACACAAAATCCATGCACTTAGTGTCTCGGCAGAGACTCAAACCAAGGACCCCATTACTGCAAGGCATAAGGCCTAACCACTAAGCCACTGTACTGCCCAAAGCTGCATGCGTTACTGTTAAAAAATACACGTGCTTTACGCAAAGCTGTGGACTCAAGTAGAGCAAGCACAGAGCATTTTTCCCTTGGCTAGGGCATCTTGGTGCTATCTATCTCTACCCAGGGAGCTAAAACGCCATCCCCTGATTGGCCCTACTACACGTATCTGCTCTCACCTCTTCTCACTAGCGCAACTCTTGCCTGAAGGGTTTCCACTATTCCCTATTGAAACCCGTCGTTCCACCCGGGCCCTTGTAATGTCACCTTCCGGAGCCTGTCAGCCTCGTGGAGATCTCAAGCATCACACTTCCTTGTGGCAGGGACATGACCATCATTAGCAACCCTCATGGACCCCTCTGGCCCATTCCACTTAGACTTTTGGAGAACATGTCAACTACAACATTTTTTTAAAATCGTTACTGGCTCCCAAGCACTTCAGATAACTCCTTACCATCTTCAAAGAGCATTGCTCTGGAAATGGTGCACTTCCACATGCCCTCTCGCTTGTGTATAATCTGCTGATCACCCCGACCGAGGACTACCAATTACCCCGCTTGTTAGCGTGGGAAAAGGATTTGAATTGCTCTTTCAGTCCTCCTAAACACAGTCACATCCTAAAATTCACGCATCAGTAATTTATTTGTACTAAGATCCAGGAAACCAACTTGAAAATACTGTTGAGGTGGTACCATACCTCATCACAATTACATAGCTTCTTCCCTTCAACTTTTGATAGATGTTGGAGATGTCACGACGAACAGGGAACGTTGCTCCACATTTTTTGGTCCTGCCCTAGACTCGAGCAGTTTTGGAAGACAATCCGCCATACCTTACAAAAATTCACAGAAAAGGAAATTCCCAATGACCCAGCATTCTTTCTTCTACATGCCTCGGACATCCCAGAAAAATCCTATAAGAAAACGATCCTGCGACATCTTCTTGATGCCGCCAAGATGTGCATACCCCTTAAATGGAAATCTCCACACCCTCCATCTATTGGCCTATGGAAAGTTGAGGAGATAAACAAATTTGAGGACCTGGTCCTTTCCTCCAGATATCAGCAAGAAAAATACTCTAAAACCTGGACTTTGTGCAATCTGTTTGTCCTCTCTGATGAGGGTCGTACCTTGATCGCGGATGACGTGGCTGACTGAGCCTATGTCTCACCCTCCTTATTTTACTGATTGCATCCTGTAAGACGTAAATAAGTCAACAAGCCATATAGACCTTGGAAATTCTCTGGTGTCCATATCCTTCCCCAACCTTTGGTTCCCTCCCTGAGCCCCACTCCCTCCTTCACTCCCTCTCCGCCCTCCCTCTGGCTCCTGTTTAGTCTCTGTCTTGTTTGTTTTCTCCTTATTCACTAATTTGCCTTTTTTTTTTCTCTCTTCCCTTTTGGCTCTTCTCTTCTGGAGCCCTTGGATCCCACAGACCTCTAGTTACTTTCTATAGTAAGAGAAAACAGGTGGGGACTGGATTTGTGGAATCATTGTTCATTTTGTTGAAGCTTTCTATGGTACAGCGCTCATTATCTATCTGTTATATGTCATAATGCTTTACTATATAGATATATCTATTGTGATGTGTGAGTGTACGCTGTTTATATCTTGGTCCTGCAAGTCCTGTCTCATACCTTTATATATATAAAAAATTTGAAAAAAATATAATACACGTGTTTTCAAACTCAAAATGAAATGGTAACATTAATATATACCAACTTTTGGCAGTCAAGTGTATGATATGCAAGCTCTCAATGAGATCTGATAACTATAGATACAGTATGTGCAGTATTGCCTCTACATTAAAACCACATTCCCCAGTATTAGTATCAAAATGAAAAGACCCTAACAGGCCCCTCTACAAACCCATCCAAAACATTCCCGAAACTTACCATAATAATTGCAAAAGCATTGGACTTTTTTGGAGTGGAAAATTGTCACAATCCCACAAAGATCAGAATTCTTGGAGAGTAACTTTTAGCAACAGTGAAAGGTATTAAGGTTATGTTTTCTCCAACAATTCTGTTTTTCTTCCCAAAAAAAATTCAATTTCCTCCTTAGACAGCCAAGTAGTAAAATCTATGGTAACACACGTAGAACAGATGGCAGGCCTGCATTGGAAATATATTGTTAATTTTGTTAGTGGCTCTCAAATCATAACACTAGCAGATTGGTGTGTATAATTTCTGAGACCCACCAAATACAGTCCCGCTCCTTTGTTATATTTTTCCCCTTCTTGTCCCTGACTCAGTGCGAGTGTCTTGCCAGCCTCTCATTATATTGGCCAGCGCTTGCAGAAGAGATTCATTTGTGTAGCTGGTGAAGTGCTTGTGTCTGCTATCGTCTCCTCTCCTTTCTTGAATTCAATTGCCCAGCCATCTGGCTTGCTAAATAAGACTTGTACTAAAACATTGCTCGCAACTCTCCTTTGTTGCAAAGATGTGGCTGCATAATATAAAAGGCCAGCAACCTTAATGTTATTACTTATTTAATTGTGATTAGAATATTTTAGCTCATGGTTTAGGTGCAGGTTGGGGGAAGCTACTTGGAGAAAAAAAGATTTGTCTTAAAGTGACACTAATCAGTATCCTTATTCTCCAGAAAGAATCAATACACATCCACTACTTGATGACCTCTGTACTATACTCCATGAGCTCCTGAACCTCACTTCTGTTTGTTTGGGCCGAGTATTGCTTCTTGGTTGTAGACATGTGCATTGCCCTATTCACACTACTACAAAAAAAGGAATATGGAAATTTGGGAGAGACTGAGAGCAAGAGATATACTGCAGATATACAGTGGCGACGCTATAGACACATGAATGTGTACTGCTTAGATTCATTTGTACCTTTAGGAGACAATGTCACTTTGACCATTTAGGCCCATTTATGGCAAAGTGACAGCATCAATGTAATTTACCCCCAACTCACTTTTTTTTTTCCAAAGATCCCTAGCTGTTCAAAAATATTTGATGTCAGCTGGTGTTGGAGTGCAGAGAAAGTGGCTACCGCACCCCTCTGTTAGTTGCTTGGGCTTGGCAATTGGCCGCTAAGGCACTGTCACATAGTCCAGCATACTGGTTTATATAGAGGAATGAGTGACAGGGATTTGCTGGGGAGGTATTAGTAGACACTGGGAAGACATGGCGCAGTTCCCCACTATGTGCCATGTATATTTGTGCCCAAGTGTGTACACAATGCACAATGCTCCAGGGACCTCTGTTTATTAGCTGTATATTACAATATGACAGCACACACCTGGTATACTATCACTATGCAAGGAATGATACAGCAGGCAATAGCAGCTCACTATCTCTTTTTCTCTCTCCCCTGGATCAGGAAGTGATCATCGGAGGGAGAGAAAAGTGCAGGAACCAGAGCAGCACAGAGCTTCCCACTGCCTGCTCCCTCTGATAAGTGTCTGTCCATGCACACATCACTGGAGATCTGCTGGATGTCTTCTCCTGTCTATTCATCTATGTAGAGGGAAAAGGCTGCTACTCCCAGCTCGTTCCCCCATCTGATAAGCATCAGTATGGACACCTATTAGAGGGAGTTGGCCCCATTGGCAGATAGTTCAGACCAGACAGAGATCTTCAATGAATATCCTCACCGCATTGTAGCACAGATATTTATCTATAGGGTACAGTAACTGGAAGATCTTTTCAAAAAATCACAATTTGCAATTTTCTGCCATACATGTTGCAAATCTTCTTCCACATAAGCACACCATGGATTAAAAAAATAACTGCCACCACATTTGGTAGCTTTGCCAAAATATTTGACAGATTCAGGTAGTTCTTAATAGCACCAGAAAAGTGGTGCTATATCTGTACTAAGTTCAAAAAGAATTACCTCTAGTTAACAGATAATGAAACCGGAGGTAATTAAGCCCAACTGTAAGTTGCCTTGCAGAGACAGGCAGAGTGCCCGTCTCTGGACTCTGTGTAGCAGGGTGGCATATTTGCTGCTGCTACCTCCCTCCTTCCCCACCTGTCACTGGTTCACAGTCAACAGCCTCTTAGCAACAAGTGACTCGGACGGTGGACAGGGCCTAATGGGGAAGCTGAGACACTAATTCCCCACCAGGTCCACTTTCTCCTTGTGATTGACAGTAAGCAGTGGATAGATTCTGTAGCAGGCTGCGTACTGGCTGTGGATTTGCCCTCTGCCTACTGTCAATCACAAGGGATCAGACCTGATGTGGAGCTATTGTCTCTGAATTCCTATCAGTCTCCACCCACTCAACTACAGAACTCCTCAGTGGTTGTGCTGTCTGTGTGACAGCTACAGGGGTGGGGAGGGAGCTGAGCTGCACTGAGGCTGGAGTGGCTTATGGACATTCCGGCATCAGTGTGCCTCTGCTCGCGGTGGTTGCCCCAAATTCATCATTCTGTCACCTGTACCAACATTTGTCATACGGGGGCATGACAGAATTTTGGACACGCTTTATGAATTCCCCATTATGTTGTTGATTTGGCGTGTGGTTGATTTGGCACGTGTTGGTACCAGAAAATATTTTGGAAAACCAACAGTTTCTCTGGCCAGAGTCTCTTTGTGTCTTTTTTTTAACTTTTTTTTTTTCACTCAAAGATCAAAAATAGTTATTATTTTTTTGTAATGATTCTGTTTTTGTTTACCACCCTTATGTGGACACTTTATGATAAAATACCTGTGCTGAAATCTAGCAGGACTGGGCTTCAATGATTGTCAGGCAAGCTGGCATTACTACTACTTTATCATGCCACCTTAATAAAGGCCATTGTGAGCAAAAAGACAGAAAAAAAACATTTTAATGGTTATTTATTACATATTAGTCATAGTGCCGCGTATTACAGAAAAATAAAATGTTCATTTTGTAAAAAATATATATTTGGAGCTCTAAGTTTGAGAAAATACAGGAACCCTTGCCCTTTTCTCCCCGGTGAGGACAATTTTTCCGTGTTACTGTCTCCATAATTTGCAGAAAGAACATGACGTTTCAGATTGCAGTGTACCATGAGGACACATTAAAAGCAAAAGCTTCCCGCCTAACCTCTGCGCCTCAACTTTTGCTGTAAAGTGCGGTAAGCCGCCCGAAAGATTAATTCAGTGCATGTGAGGTTGAGACATCGCAGTCTGCAGGTACATACAAAGCTCAGGTTATTGGCAGAAAGCTAATAGATAAAACAGAGCTGTTGACCCTCTTCCGGCACCAGATTAATGCATTCCTAATGCAGGCTGCACCTGCTAACAGCCGCAGAGTATCACAATGACACGCACCACTTACTCCTCTCATATTGCTGTACTGGATACTGGGCTGAATAAGGGTTGGAGCGCCATCGGGAAATACAATTTGTTCTCTTCTGAAGATGGAGGGCAGGTATGGCCAAACTGCAACCCTATCAAGTGGAACTACAATTCCCTGAGTGGCAACATAGGCAATACATGCATATTTATTTACATTTTATATTATTTTACTACTCTTCTTTGTAATATCATATTGCCTAAAATTATATTTAAAGGGGAACATCACCTACCCTGGGGTACATTTTTCTCTTAACCCCCCATTACCTGGTTTGCTGGTTTGAGTGCACATAACATACTCATAACATACCCACCCAGAAAATCCAGTGATGCCCTGCAGTAATTCACTAAAAGCCCTGCACCGCCATCTTCTTTGCCGATGTCATCAGGAGGCAGACTGTCTCTTTTTGGTCCTTGCAGCTGTCACCTGGAGACCCTTCACTGCACCTCAGTGTTTTTTTTTTTGCACAGCCCTGAAGCCTCTTGAGCTGTTTCATGTGAGTATCCCAGGAGGCTTTCCACTGAGGTCATGGGGGGGGGGGCAGTCATTTTCCCCTCGCCGAGCAAGGGGAAGTGGGGCTGCACTCTGCTAGAGAATGTATTTCCCCTAAAAAGTTATTGTGATTTCCCGAAGTAAAATAATTGAACATTTTAAAGGGAGTGGAGGTCTACTTTAAAGATTAAAAATGAACACCAGCTTGTAGCTAAGTACACCATTGAAATACATATATGAGAGTTGTTTTACCTGCCAAATTATTTATATTTCTTTCCATTCAGTTCTGAGATTTTCACAGCTCTGCTACACTACAGAGCCCTCTAGGGGGACTGGAGACTTGATTTTTGTCTGCTGCAGTTTAATTATAATTACAGGTCTTGTCTCTTCCCCAGTCTGTGACTGAACTGTGAAAGGAGAAGCAGCAAACTGATCAGCTTAACTTTTGGTCACTCTGCACTTCATCTCCAGCATGAAATGGAGTTCAGCTTTAAATATTCTTACCCAAATTAACATGGCAACTTTTGGTGCAAGGAACTGGGAGAAATTAGCAGTAGACACAGGACTGCGTGGTTCAGTGGCAATACTTTTGGCATAGAATAAGGTGCAGGTTTTAGGGGTTAAAATGAACCTGTGCTTTGCCCATAGAGATGATACTTCACCCACAGGAAGTCATATATAAGCTCTAATTTGATTCAATCAGAGCTTACACAGGACCTAGTTCTTGCTCTTTCTGCCCCCATATGACAATCTGGGGTCTAGTGAATGGCAATTCAGATACCCAGCGGTACATCATAGCAAGAAGTTGAGAGTTATACATTTATACATGGTTTTCCGTACCTTGCCTGAAGTATCTAACAAGGCAAATGGAACAGCAGATGCGTAGTCCTGCATGGGCGCTAAACAGGTCAGTCGGGTCTGACTTTAATCACGTGCTTCAAAAAAAAAAAAAAAGCTTGATTGGAATCCATGTGTCCAGTGCCCTGCATGTGAATTAGGGGGCTGGACGTATGGATGGGGTGTGGCACCCCTGCGCCCCTAATGGACAGGCCACAACTGGTTAGCATTAGGGCTTTGCTTAGCATTAAAGTGGTTGTAAACCTTACATAAATCTAGTGAAGTGACTGGCCTCCGGTGATACACAGAGATCTGCAGCCCTTTCTCCTCTACAGCCTCATAATTTAGACAGCATTTTTGAGCTCCAGCAGGCAGGGGGCGGGAATCTGACATCACACCCTACACAACATAGAGAAGAGGAGGGCACAGACAGACCTCATCTACACTGTCTCATAGGGAAACATGCACACCTGAGGCTGTCAGTCACCGTCTGTGTGCTTAGGGGGCTGAGATTCTTTGCTGTCGGCATAACCTTTCAGAAGTGACTCATACAGATAGTGTAGGGAAGAGAGAGCAGATACGATTCACACTAGATATTTTAGATTGAGCCAGCTACACACTATAGAGAGATATCCTTTGTTTGTTTTGAATTTCGGGGGTTTATAACCATTTTAAAGGCTACATTCCCCTTTGGCAGACCTTGGTGACCATGGAGACTTATGGCCTCATACATTAAAACTCACTGTTCAGCTTTAAAAACATCTTGATTACTGGAAGTACCATACCTGTAGGCCAATTGTAGCAGCACTATGGAAATTGCATGGACAATACCAGTTTACAGGGTTAGAGGCACCAATATCCCTTACTAAAGAACTAAAAGAAAATGGGGAAAATATGGCACTTTTCAGGTGCATGGACATAAATACAAAAAAATATTTAGTATAAAATTACAAAGTTTTATTTAATTACAAAAAAATAGATTCAAAGCATACTGTATAGTCATATAATGCCATTCATCACACATGTTATTCAACATGTTTCGCCTATTCCGACTTCTTCAGGAAAAAGCGTAGTGATGCTGCTTTCGAAATACACAGAAATAAATCAAAACTATATCACACAAACATTGTTTGTAGCAGCACTGAAGACTAGCTCATATACTCCCATAGGTGACCATCATCCTGCTTTGCAAATCTCCCATTGTAGCAACAGGTAGGGGACTTCTAGATACCCATGGGTGGATTCATTACAACTGTATTAGCTATTTATTTATTGACTTGTTGCCTGGTCAATTACATAGCAGGAGCTGCTTTTAGCTATATATATGTAAATAACCAATGATAAAAAAAATAATAATAATGGCAATTCTGCAACAAACCCTGCATGGATGGAATTATTGGACTAAAATAAGCTTACCCTCCAGTAATCCCTCCAGCACTGTCAACCACAGAACATTATGTCCCAATAATATAATTTCTCGTTGTGAGAAGGGAGAAGGGAGTGGAGAGGTGCCTACATACGTTTATTCTGTCTCATTATAACCATTCGGCTTCATCCATCTCTGATAGCAGCGTGGTGCAACTGTATTATCGTTAGTGCGCGGCATGATTAAATCACATCATGCTCTCAATGCCAGCTCCACTTCCAGCTGTCTAGTCATTTATTTTCCACTAGGCCGCATCATTATTGTGAAGAATCAACACATTTAAAATGCAGATAGGACACGTGCAGACAGACAGATAACCTGGATGGAGAGAGCGCCAGAGAGAAGCAGAGAGAGAGAGAGGGAGAGATGGGGGCTAAGAATATTGCTACACTGCCAGAGCTCAGAACAAAGAGGGATAACTTCCTGAGCCTGGCAGAAAATCAATAAACAGCATAGGGCTTGGATAATGACATCTTGATTATAAAGTGCTCGGAATAGTCTTAACCCTGGAACGAAACCAGAATGGAGAACAAACCAATACGTATTCAGCCAGAACGGTGTATGATTTATTTTATGTTCTACCGGCTTCATTTTTTTGCTGCCTGTTTCAAGAAACGCGATTTCCAAAGATTACGAGTCTTCTGTGCAGGTCTGAGAACAGCGTGTGGTACCACATCTAACCAGAAGGGTGAGACATAGAGATGTAAGTATGTCCCTTTTTTTATTAAGTGTATGTCCATTTTTAAAGCAAAGTTGCGCCTGGGAAAAAAAATTAAGAGTCAGCAGCTGTAGCTGATGACTTTTAAAATAAGGACATTTACCTGTCCAGGGAGCCCGCAATGTCAGTACCCGAAGCCGCCCTGTCCCTACGTTCCGGGTGCAGGCGCTGGACTTTCTCCCGGAAGTGGGAGCAGATGCCTGGATTTGACAGGTATCCACTTCCCCCTGAAAGGGGCCAAATGTGGCACCGGAGGGGGTAAGGAATCCGATCCGCGGAAGTTCCATTTCTGAGTGGAACTCCGCTTTAAGTGTTTGAATTTTCTTTTATTACTGTTGAACAATTAGAACCACTGCATTTTTATGGCAATAAGAGCTTCATTAGAGACATTTCCCTTCACTTAGGCATGCTTTTACATGGGCTTCAGCTTTAAACAAGCCACGTTAACCACTTCCCGCCTGGCCTATAGCAGAATGAGGGCCGTACAGTGGTTTGGTTATCTTGACTGGATGCCTTTTAGGTTAAACTGCAATCGCGGGGGCATGTAGCGCGGCGATTGGTGGTGTGTTGTGTTACTCTGACACACCACAATTCCAATCGTAGTAAAGAGCCTCTGACAGAGGCTCTTTACCTTGTGATCAGATGTGTCCAATCACAGCTGATCACGGTGTAAACAGGAAAAGTAGTGTATCGGCTTTTCCTCTACTCGCGCTGCCAGACGCGAGTAGAGGAGAGCCGATTGGCTGCTCTCCTCACACGGGAGGTCTGCACTCATTGATTATCAGTGCAGCCCCCCTGAGGATGCCCACCAAGGACCATCAGGGATGTGCCCACCCATGACCACCAGGTAAGCCCACCAGGATCACCAGGGATGCCACCCAGGACCAGGTATGGCAATCAATGCCCAATAGGGATGGCACTCAGTGCCCATCAGTAATCCCTGCCAGTGCCTCCTGATCAGTGCTGACTAATAGTGCCATCTATCACTGTTGCGTATCAGTGCCCATCAGTGTCCACCAGTGCCACCTATCAGTGCCCATCAGTGCCACCTATCAGTGAGACCCATCAGTGCCATCTATCAGTGCTCAGTGCCACCTATCAGTGCCAATCAGTGCCGCTTATGAGTGTCCATCAGTTCCGCCTATCAGTGCCCATCAGTGCTGCATATCAGTGCCATCTATCAGTGCCCGTCAGTGCTGCTTAATCAGTGCCGCCTATCAGCGCTGCATATAAGTGCCACATCATCAGTGCCACCTCATTAGTGCCACCTCACCAGTGCCATTCAATACTGCCTCATCTGTGCCCGTCAGTGCAGCCTAATCAGTGCCCATCAGTGAAGGAGAATACTTACTTATTTGCAAAGTTTTGTAACAGAAAGAAAGAAAAACTGTTTTTTCCAAATTTTGGTCGTTTTTTATTTGTAGCACAAAAAATAAAAACCCCAGAGGTGATCAAATACCACCAAAGAAAGCTCTATTTGTGGGATAAAAATTTTGTTTGGGTACAGTGTAGCATGACCTCGCAATTGTCATTCAAAATGCAACAGCACTGAAAGCTGAAAATTGGGCTGGGCAGGAAGGGGGGAAAGTGCCCAGTATTTAAGTGGTTTTAAACAAGCTGCTAGCAGGCTTCAGCACGTCTTAAAGCTTGTTAAAGCCTGCCTAAGCCTGCTAACAGCTTGCTTAACCACTTGCCTACTGGACACTTTCACCCATTCTGGCCCAGGCCAATTTTCAGATTTCAGCTCTGTCACACATTGAATGACAATCAATGTCGCGGTCATGCGACACTGTACCAAAACAAAATGTTTATGATTTTTTTGAGACAGATAGAGCTTTCTTTTGATGGTATTTAATCACCACTGAGTTTTTTTATTTTTTGCTAAACAGACCAAAAAAAGACCAAAAATTTTGAAAAAAATAAATTTTTCTTAGTTTCAGTTATAACATTTTCTAAATAAGTAATTTTTCTCCTTCACTGATGTGTGCTACTGGCAGCCACTGATAGGTGGCGCTGATGGGTATTGTTAGGCGGCACTGATGGGCACTAATAGGTGGCACTGATAAGCATCACTGATGGGCACTACTAGCAGGCAGCACTGATGGACATTGACTGGCAGCACTGATTGGCAGCACTTGTGGGCACTCTTGGGGCTGCACTGATTATCAGGACACTTATGATCAGTGCCCTGATTATCAGTATAAATGTCCCCTGTGTGGATTTGCCGGTTATCGGCTCTACTCTCCTTAGCGTGAGGAGAGGATGCCGGTAACCGGTAAGTCCTGTTTACACTGTGATCAGCTGTGATTGGACACAGCCAGTCACATGGTAAAGAGCTGCTGTGATTGGCTCTTTACCCCTATCTGTGATAACAGATTTGTGCTGATGGGGGGCGCACAGGAAGCGTGAACAATGGGGGCCCGTGCTGTAGCCATTTTCGGCTATAGAGCAGGCGGGGGAGGGGGGATTAAAGTGGCAATCAACACTCCCATTAGGATCTGTGTTTAACATTTACAAACTGGAGATGAATAGTACTTCAACAAAGTTTGATGGAAGCTCTGCAAATGCTTTGTCAAAGCTTGCTGTTTACACTGCTTATACTGTATACAAGCTGAAACCCGTGTGAAACAGGTCTTTCTCTCCTTAGAATACAAGCTCATACACAGAAAATTGGGCAAAAATTTTCGTCCAAAGAATTTTCATACAATTTTCATATAGCGTGTACACAACTTTCGACAGCCAATTCCGAATTTTCCAACAAAAATTCCCGAAGGGACAAACTCCAAAATTTTTCTCATACAGGAACAGAATGAACGATTTTCGTTTAATGTGTACTGTTTTAGTACGGTTTTTGCAAGAAAAATCTGAAAAGAAAGACTGCACATGATCAGAAATAATAAACAAACAAAAAAGGCCTTTGTTGTACGATAATTTTCATATGAATTTTCATCCATTTGCTGTGAAAATCTGTTCCAAGGAGACAGACAGCTACAAAAAATCTCTGTGCCTGTGGCAGCGCCATATGGGATTCCACATTTGTCTGGAGAAAGGTTTAAGGATCTATCTTTGGGGGTCCCTGATTGGTTATTGATGGGACCTTTTAAAAGTTTGGGGCTGTTTGACTACTGATGGTACCGAGTAGGGAGCTGGTTCCTCAGGTAGGTAGTTTCTGTGTGTGTATGGAAAGTTTTGTTCTAAACCTTATAGGTGATCATTAAAAAGAATTTGGCTAATGCGTTTTGGGGTATTTTGTCCCCCCCCCCCTTCAATGCTCCTTGCAATGCATCAGGTGGAACAGCATAGTAGACAGATGGGAAAGGTATCACTAATCTGCATCCACCCAAAGACTTGGACACGGATGTCTATGTGATTTCATGGCACATACCTGATAGATATCACAAAGAGCCTTGAGCAAGTGCGAAGCAAAATAACCTGAAACGTGTTGACTGCATTCTTTCTACTGAACACGAATAAAGTCTAGAACCGAACTGTCCACAATTATGACTTTTCACTTGAGGCGCTCCTCACCATACATACACAGAAGCAATTTACGGTTGAAAGGGTTGCATCCTTTCTGTACTCTACTTAACTCTAAGGCTTATTGCTGGGAGTTTAGAGAAGCACTATATTGCCACCCTGAAATGAAATGACCATATTAATAACTTGTCTCTATTGTGACCTTGGTACATTGCTGATCTTAAGAGAGGGCTGGCCATAAACAAAAATATATCTTCCCAGGTGTTCCAGAGCTGTGACTCACTTCACATCTCACCCAAAATAGATAGTGTAACAAGTGTGGAACCAGGCCCGGACTGGCCATAGGGCACACCAAGTAGAGAACTGCAGAGCTGGCTAATGCAGGGGTTCCAAACCCCCAGGCTGTAGACCAATACCGGTTTGTGGCCTGTCGATGACCGGGCCACACAGTGGGAGGTAAGCGACGACTGCGGTCCCGACAGGGCCAACACAGACCACAGTCGCCGCTCACTTCTTGCTTTGTAGTCACGCCTGTGTCTCCTCTCATGGCTCTCCGCCCTACTAGTGATGTCACCCTATGAGCAGAGCAGGGGGCAGGAAAAGCTGGAGATCTGCACAGAGTGGGAGTCTTTTTATAGAAAAACAAGTGGGTATTCACCCACTTGTTAATATGATCCAGATCTTCAGCTTCTCCCGCCCCCTGCCCTACTGATAGGATAACATCCTTGCTAGGGCAGGAGACCCTGGAGAGGACACACATGCTGAATCCTGCCTCTGCCTTGCCAAAGGTAGGGCAGAGTAGGCAGAGAGTAAAAGAGGGCACGCTGATTAGAGAAAAAATTGGTGGAGGGCATGACTGCAAGGGCACTGTGATGGGGGGCTGTGAGTGTTAGGAGCACTGTAATGTAAAGGGGCAATGTGACATGAAGGGGGTGGCACTGTAAAGGGATGCTGTAATCATTACAGTGTCCCTTTACAGTGCAGTCCCCTTTATATCACAGTGCCCCTGTACATTAAAGTGTGGAAGGCTGACTCAGTGAATATCCCATCACCAATCCCCCTGTAAACTACCCCCTCCCTCCGTCTTTGGAAAAATTGGCTGCTCGGTGTACAATGCCCGGACCTATTTTTTGTCCTAATCCGGGGCTGTGTGGAACTGTCACTCTTCTCCACAGGTCAGCCGCTACTCATAGTGAAGAGTTGGGAAAATGTCCCTGTGTAATAATGCTTGAGATGCTCATTATGTCCTTATAGCACATGGGAAACATCTCAATAAACACATAGGATATTAAGAATTTGGAATTGGCATGAGTAAAATTACGTTTTCCCAGAAATGTCTGGAAAATTGGAAACTTTTGGGATTTAAAGACTAAATTCACCTTTCATATTATGTTTAAAGGTACACCCATATTTTGGATGTAACATGAAACATTGGGGTTGATTTACTAAAACTAAAGAGTGCAAAATCTGACGCAGCTCTGCATAGAAATCAATCAGCCTCCATTTCTTTTCTCAAAGCTTAATTGATCAGGCTGAAGTTAATAGCTGATTGGCTACCATGCACCAGATTTCTCACTCTCCAGCCTTAGTAAATCAACCCCATGGTGTCATTCCACAGCCCCTATCCTATCCACCTCCCCTCCCCCCAAAGCACCCCCACCTGTCCATGCACATACAATCACACACCCACACACATACACACCTGAAAAAAAAATGGAGCCTCATTAGCTTTTGTGTTTTATGTTTCTTCACAGAAAAAAATGTGTAGTAAAAAAAGTAAGCTAAAACTTGCAATAATAAATGAATATCAATTGAATAAACACACAAAATAGGAAAATAATACAAACTATTTTTTTTCTGTTAAATCTCAACCAACTAGCTCAATGTATAGGAGGAAGAACTTAGACCGCTTAGCTTGGCATGAGAAACATAGAAACATAGAAAAGTGACGGCAGAAAAAGACTGAGTAGTCCATTGAGTCTGCCCCTTTTTATTTATTTATTTATTTTTAATTTTTTTTTTTTTTATAATTTTTTTTTTTTTTTTACATTAACCTTGTTGTCTGTAAAAAAAAAATATATATATAAAAAAATGAGGCTGCAGTCCTGCCCAGGAGCAATGTGAGAAGCATGCTCATATTTTATAAATACAAATATAGAAATGAAGTGAATTTTCTGACTTCAGCACAGTTACAGTGTTTCCTGATCAAATTAGGAATTTTACTTATTGCCTGAGAAATGCTACTTACATTGCAATAAGACTATTGGTGGAAAATAATAACCTATTCACATAAAGTAATATTTAGCACTTCAGAGACCCAGGGAAGAATATATACATAATGTAAAAGGTCAACTTTGACTTTCATAAGATCTCCCTGCAATTGAAACATTATTGTGAGCAGAGTACATATAGTGCAAATACATCAATGTCTTCTAAATACAAATCCAGTCTTGGAAAAGAAAAGGAAAAAGAGACGCTTGTATACACATCGCCGCTGGCGCCAGCCTGTTCTGATGCTATGTATGTCAATAAGGCAGATTTGCAGTTGTTATAAATAAGGAAATGTCACTTTTTATCCTTGACAAATAACACTTGTGGCCACTATTTCAGTGGAGGAGTCAGGGGAAATTTCCTGCTTAAACCCTGATCTTGTTTTCTGCACAATTTCTCATTTTCATTTGGAGCGAAGTTTATTGAACACGGCTAGGCTTCCTCTCATGTGCCAGCCTTGCACGCATAGTGAGCCTTAGCATTATATAATGTACAGCCTTAAGGAAGACAGGTCATAATAGAAAATAAAAACAGTACTGCAGCCAAAGCAAAAATGCAAAAATTATTTTTCTGTCCAATCAGAGAGAGTTTAATAAAAAAAAAAAATAATACCTCAGCGTGCCACTAAATAAAAAAACAACTGTTCTCCGCAGATCATTGTAAGGTCAAGCGTATGTCATCTTCCAGGTTGAATACCACTCATCGTCACTTATTCCACTTTCTGTGAGCCCAGGCTGTCATGGGCCCACCCCCCCAGTTGATGCATTACCATGTCAGCTTGGGCTCACAGTACAATACAACAGGGGTCTCCAAACTTTTCAAGCAAAGGGCCACTTTACTGTCCTTCAGATTTTAGGGGGGGGGGGGCCAAAATGTGGCCAGTGAGGGTAGAACATGAGCTGGGCCCAGCAACAGTGGGAATAAACATGGCCTCAGTGTTTGTGGTCAGGAAAGAGATGAGTGGTGCCCCACTATTGGTATTAGTGGGTGTAATAGCACCCTATCATCAGTATCAGTGGAAGAAATAGAGCTCCATTGTTGGTGTCAGTGGGAGGAATAGTGCTCCAAGGACTGAAAAAGGTTAGCAAAGGGCTGCATCTGACCCTCGGGCTCCTGACACTCCTGGTTTCAGTGGAAGGAAACAATGCATTTTTGGTATTAGTGGGAGGAATAGTGCCCTATCGCTGGTAATAGTGGGAGAAATAGTGCCCCATCATTGGTGTCAGTGGGAAGAATAGTGCCTCATCATTGGTGTCAGTTTGAGGAATAGTGCCCCATCATTGGTGTCAGTTTGAGGAATAGTGTCCCATCATTGGTGTCAGTTTGAGGAATAGTGTCCCATCGTTGGTGTCAGTTTGAGGTATAGTGTCCCATCGTTGGTGTCAGTTTGAGGAATAGTGTCCCATCGTTGGTGTCAGTTTGAGGAATAGTGCCCCATCATTGGTGTCAGTTTGAGGAATAGTGTCCCATCGTTGGTATCAGTTTGAGGAAAAGTGCCCTATCATTGGTGTCAGTTTGAGGAGTAGTGCCCCATCATTGGTGTCAGTTTGAGGAATAGTGCCCCATCATTGGTGTCAGTTTGAGGAATAGTGTCCCATCATTGGTGTCAGTTTGAGGAATAGTGCCCCATCATTGGTATCAGTTTGTGGAAAAGTGCCCTATCACTGGTGTCAGTTTGAGGAATAGTGTTCCATCATTGGTGTCAGTTTGAGGAATAGTTTCACATCATTGGTGTCAGTTTGAGGAATAGTGCCCCATCATTGGTATCAATTTGAGGAAAAGTGCCCTATCACTGGTGTCAGTTTGAGGAATAGTGTTCCATCATTGGTGTCAGTTTGAGGAATAGTTTCCCATCATTGGTGTCAGTTTGAGGAATAGTGTTCCATCATTGGTGTCAGTTTGAGGAATAGTGTCCCATCATTGGTGTCAGTTTGAGGAATAGTGCCCACCATTGGTGTCAGCGGGAGGAATAGTGCCCCGTCTTTGCTATAAGTGGGGGGGAACAGTGCCCCATCATTTGCGTCAGTGGAAGGAATAGTGCCCCATCGGTGGTGTCAGTGGGAATAATAGTGCCCCATTGTAGCTGTCAATTGGAGGAATAGTGCCCCATTGTTGATGTCAGTAGCAGGAATATTGCCCTATTGTTGGTGTCAGTGGGAGGAATAGTGTCTTGCACCAGTGGAAGGAAAAGAGCCCCAAGGGCCGGATAAAGGCAAGCAGTTTGGAGACCCCTGCCCTAGACAAAAATGACCAGTCAACCCATGCAGTGCACTGTATGGGAGCATGGAAATACTTTTTTTTTTGCCCGGAGTTGAGCTTTTTTTCAAAGGGGAATGGGTAAGGAGTGGTAGCCAACCAGATGTGCTGCATACAAATGTGTTGACATGGAACATTCTGATTGGAAAGCAGAGTAACCATAGGAAATACCTCATCACTCTTCTGCTGCTCTTTCAATGTCCTATCAAAAGAATGGTAGTGGAGAGCAGACACCACTCTATTCCTTTACTGGTGCACTTGACTATGCTGTGTGTCAGAGCTGTTTTATCTCAGGACTGGATGGATAGGTATACAAATCCTTTGGCAGGTAAAACAACTCCAATGTTTGTTATTCATCTGACTATTTAACTGTTGTTTGTTGTTTTAAATATGTAAAATGGATCAAAGTTTTGTTCTAAAGAATCAGTTTAAGCAAAACTGTTTTGTTTTTACATAGCACCCCTTTCACAAGAGCTTGGCAATAATTAAAGCTACAGCTCTTTTGCTGCAGTTGCTGTGTATTGTGACATGACATGAATGTATTCATACACATTAGTGATGGGGCCAAGTGGCATCCTCCATATGTGTGTATTCTATTCTTACAAGTTTCCTTCATAGAGCATTCATGTTCACAGGAACATAGCAGTAACGCTTTACATCAGAGACTTTTGGCAGAAGATGTCATATTCATGAATATTTAATGTTCCAATGTAACATACCTATATTTCTGTATATAAAAGCAAGCATTAGCTGCAATATATTCTCCTATTGGCATGTCCCTTATTTTTTTTCTTCATTCAAAAGACAAATTAACCCAGGGTATTTGAAGACAATTTTCTGCCTAATAATTTTTATTATGCAGTAATGTTTATGAGCAAATCAAAGCTATATAGTTGAATTATAGCCAGAAAGAAAAGCTAATAGCTTAGACTAAAAAATCTTATTTTTTTCTGGTTATTCCATTTACAAAATTAATTTCATAGCCTTGTAAGACCACATGAAACATAAACAGTTTAATTAGACTACAAGAATTGCAAAATATGGAATTAATCTACAAAGAACTTATTTGCATTGTACTTTATTGAAGTATGAGGGGAATTTCCGGGCAACTTTGTGTCTATGAATAAACATGACTCTGGTTTGGTCTGTAGCCAGATTCAGGGGGAGATTATACTATTTTCTACAAGTGTTCTGCATTAGTCCTTTAAAGCTGAACTCCAGGCAAGCAGCTAACTGCACAGTTGAAATATAAGTTTGCAAACTGTTTTACTTGTAAAAAGAGTTGGTAACGCGGTCCAGGCGATCTTGTGATCTCAGCGTCCATATCAGATAACCAAGCCAGGTACTGGACCTCTCTGTGGACTACATTAAAGCTTGGAAATACAAGCTGCTGTAGGCTCCACTCCTGGCTGTAACGTCATCCCCCCAGCTGTCCTCGATTCTATATGGATTTTAAAAAGAAGCTTGGCTTCCCACCGGTCTGGATTGTGTCCTGGAGCCAAGTGCAGGTGGGAATGTTTCAGTACCCGACTTCAGCTCTCTGTAGATACTCTATGCAGTGGAGTGATCCTCTTGTGTCTGTATAATCCTGGGAGAGAAGAGGAGGGAGACTTCTACTGACACCAATGTCATTATCATTCCGCCCCACGACTAACTGGGCATTATTGTTTCTCCCTACCCCGTGCTGGCACAATTGTTCTCCCCCATCCCCTGCTGGGCACCACTGATCCTCCCCTCTCCCTACAGGGCATTATCACTCTTCCGTACCCCCTGCTGGGCACTATTAATATCTCCCATCCCCGCTGGGCACTATTGTTCACTCCACCCCTCACTGAGCACCATTGCCCCACACCATGCCCCACTGACACAAGTGGGTTTTGTTTTTTTCTTTTTTCCCTACACTGGCCACCGTCTGGCAGTGTGAAGGAGGTTTGGGATTGGTGGAAATGCAGATAACCTTAACACCACAGCAGTGATTTCACTGCAGCACAAGTGTTGTCACCTTGTCAGGAAGTTAATTTCAGTAGAAGGATCACCAGGTATTTACTTTATGATTACAGGAGAAATCATTCATTTCAAAATGTAAATGTTGCAGATTCTTTAATGAAGAAAATTTGTTGAAAGTAAGTAACAGTTTTAATTTTAGGCCTGGTTCACAGCTATGCATTTTTTAGTGCTTTTCAGTTTTGCAGAAACACACTACAGTCCATTTAACATGGTTTCCTGTTGGTCACGTTCACATCTGTGCATTTTATGGAAAGGGTCAGGGACTTTTTTAATGTTTTTTTGTTCCGTAGACTTCAATGGATCAAAAATATGTATTGAAAAACACTAAATGCAACTGGAATATGCAAACTGCAGCCCACATAGGTGTGAACCTGGCCTTAAGTGGTACATTATGACCTCCATCCTGAGAAACTATAGCTAAGTTATACTATACAGGTGATCTCCAAAGTGACCCTTAATGTTCCTTTTGCTATGCTACTTAACAATATCTGTCCATAGATCATTGTTAGCTATTTAGAGCCTTTTTCATGTTACAGCTTTAAAACAGTTCCTAGATGGCAGCTGTGAAAACTCTGTGTAAAAATCAATTAACTTGCAAATGTTGGATCTGCAGAGCCTCATTTCCCATTTTGCTGAACTTGTCTTTTTTTTTTAAATTTGGCTCAGGGCAGAGCCATGCAGACCAAAGATCAGGCTCACTTTAATTGTCATTCCCAATCCCTATGAACCAAATGAAAGAAAGCACCGCTCACAAGCTCCTGTAAGGCTCCATTCACATTAGTGCGTTTTTTGATGCATTTTGCAGTTTGCAGAAATGCAAGGAATTTTTTTAACATGGGTCCCTATGTAACATGTTCACATCAATGCTTTTTTGTGCTCCTGCGTTTTTGGAAAGGGTCGGGGACTTTTTTTAATGCAAAAAGCAGCATTTTGCATATAATAGACTTCAATGGGCATGCAAGAAAAATGCAAGTGCTGCATTTTTACCTTGTTTTTACCACGTTTTTGCCCTGTTTTTACCGCATTTTGGGGTTTAAATCTGACTAGCAGCAAAATTTTCCCCAAAAATAAAATAAAATATTGTAAAAAAAATTAAATATATTTTAAAAAATGCAAAATGCAGCAAAAACGCAGTAAAAAAAACTAGGAAAGCACAGCAAAAAGTAGTGAAAAAACGCTGAAAAGCAAAATGTATTGATGTGAATCGAGCCTAAGATGCACTGGCTGGTTCAGAAAACACTGCTGCTGGGTGCTGGTCTGCCAATAAGAGCACTTCTAGTTTGACAGTAAGGCCACAAGAATTTTACAGAACTGCAGACCATTAATGTACATCACAAAACAAAAATTCACAAATAGGCTTCAGCCGGCTTTCTGCCCATCAGGAAACACCCCACTGACGCATTTCACCTGTATAGGGCTTACTCTTAGAGGCGGGTGGGACCATAACCAGTAGGTTTATATGCATTGTAAGCCAATACCCATTCCCTAGCTGCACAAATTTAGTTTGCTCACCCACCACTCTATTCAACTTCTGAATTTGCAAAGTGCAAGTTTGCTTTCACCATTTTTATTCCTATGCAGTTGCTTTCTGTATGCAGCTTTTGACACTCAGAGCAATGATTTTTGGTTTCCATGTCTCCAACCTGTATCCGATCCCTAAGCGGTAAAACATTTCCCATATACAGTATTTTGTATATTTCAGCTATGGTACCTATTTTAGGATCATACAGTATGTATGTAAAAATGGTAGTTTTATAGCTTTCCATCCAGAGAATTGGCTTTTTAGAAGACTGAGCAAGCTCTGCAGGGTTGTGTATAGATGTTTAGGTTATTTGAAGCGACTAGTAGAGACAGATTTGCCCCGATGCAAATCATTAGTCATTGTTAGATGAGAGATTTCTCAGTTTTCTCTCTCTGGGGCGAGAAACTGAAAAATTAAGCAGTAAGTAACCAGCAAAAGACCTTTTATACATTACTGTTTCATGAGATACATTCCAGGGCTTTGCAGTTTAATAAGTTCCGGACTGCTGCCTTTAATATGTATTATCATGTGAAATTCTATTCATTACCAGCCTTTGTTTTAGATTAGGCATGGCAAGCTATATTGCCTGGTTGTTAATGTTAAGCCAGTGTTGTATCATGTGTAGTTATTTAGGAATTTACAAGCCACAGGTTGTGTTGCATTGGTGTTGGCTGAGAGCACTGATCAAGTGCCAGTCAGCTATTGGTTTTCCACCATGCACATCCAACATCTCCTGACATTTGGCCTGTGTGTATGGGACTTTAGAGTTTCCTTTATAGTCTGAGAGGTTCTCGTCAAAATCTTTCTTAATTTAAAGCTGCAGGATCAAACCACAACCATTTAGTGTGATTCCCAATCATGTGATCCTGATTAACCAATCCCACTGTACTCTGTAAGAGTGATCAGTTTTGGGACCATCCTGCAGCAAAGGTTGAAAGCTGCTGGACGTTGCTGGGCAATGGTGTGTGCAGGCACCTAAGGGGTCACTGCATTGTAATTAAGGCTAGCCATACACTGTTAGATAAAGGAAATCAGTAGACTTACCCATAAACAGCATGAATTGAGGAATCTCCACTGCCAGCTATTGTATTCAAACAGCCGTAACAACCAGCTGCCTGAATACCCGAACAGTGAAGTCATCAGATAGGACTCCAGAACAACACTTTCTATGGTCATCTGATAAGATGCAGTGACTGCTTAGGTGATAAGTTTTTAGCCCATTTTAAAAAAAACTTTTGTTGAGCTGGATGGTGCTGACATGGCCACAGCTTGAATTTCAGCAAGGATTGGCCAAATTAGAGAGGTATATGCCTAGCTTAATGTATGCTGGTTTAGGGAAGGAAAGGGTCTCTTTAAACATAAATGTAAAAAAGAATCATTATAGGTTATCTTGCATGTATTCTTCCTGTAAATTAAATAATAGATAACGGGACTGGGGCCGAAAGATTGAAAGGTATGTAAAAACATGGAGAAAAATAAGCATTGACACCACAGAGAACAGCTTTGAGACCGGTTAATGTATGCATTATATAATCTCCCTATTCTTCACCGCCATGGGGAAATCTGAGCCCGTGTGTGCAGGGAGCGTGGAAGCATAACCAATTTTTCAAATGGTATAGTGCAGCCCTGTAATGATAAAAAGCAAGTACATCTGTAATGTAGCCTTTTCACATAACCTTTTAATTTGCTGTGTGCTTCCAGTATTCATTGTGTTTTTCATATTGCATCTTACTGAGCTGTATTATGCTCATAGGCCTTTCATCCTTTTCTACTTTTGCTCATTTGTGAAGTCACTTGCAGTGGCCATCCATACAATACTCAATGGAAAATTCTGCTCAAGGTCAGCCAGGGCTTAAAGTGGAACTGGCTAAACTAGTCTTACTGATGTGCAGGCTTCAAGTACCTGTAAATCAATACCTGTGGGACCCCTCCTCAGGGCCCCAAATTATGTTTAAGTTAATATTCTTATTATACAAGATTTAAATAGTGCCAACAGTTTGTGTAGTGCTTTACATAATGAAGAAAGACAGTACAGTTACAAAACAATTCAATGTAAGAGGATTCAGAGGGTGCTGTTCCTTAGAGCTTACAATCTCAAAGGAAGGGCAAGTGATACAAAAGGTAATAACTTAGGGGGATGAGCTGATGAAGAAAAAAAAAGTTGTTAGGTTGGGGCAGGATAGGCTTCTCTAAAGAAATTAGTTTTCAGGGATCGTCTAAAGGTGCATAGAGTTGGGGATAGTTGGACAGATTGGGGCGGGGAGTACAAGAGGAGGGGAGAGGCTCAGGAGAAGTCCTAGAGGTAGGCATGGGAGGATGTGATGAGAGGGTGCTAGGGAGCAGGAGGTCTTGGCAGGAGTGGAGAGAAAGGTTTGGTTAATATTTTGAGATGTTGGGTAAGCGATGTAGCTGGGGGCAGAGTTGTGAATGGCTTTGTACTTTGTTGTTAGTATTTTGAAATGTATTTAATATTTTAGTATTTTGAGTTTTATTTTGGAATTAAACCCAATTTCCTCCAAAAGCTTTGTGTTGCCCTATCATTCAACAGCCCTGTGATAGAATGTGAGAGGTCAGCTGCTATTCAGAATTTACAGCATTATTTCAAACCAGTCCTGCAGCCTCCCCGCTCTTCTCTTTCCTTCTTTTCCAATAATTAGTATCATAGTAGGTGGGGAATGTTATGTGCACTCACAGATCAAAGGCTCAAATTGCAAACTTGGATGTACCCAAACGCCATTTTTCTTTCATTCGCATGAGGATTATTATCAGTCATCACCTTGGCTCCAATTATTTAAATTTATCTAACATTTCGCACAAGCCTTTGTGTTCAGGAAATTTCTCCTCTTCCTTTTGTTTCAGGTCCCATTAAAATATGCTTTCTTTTAATGCAAGGGCAAGATCAAAAAATGATCCACCGATTCCGTCTTCACAGCCTTTGAATGTAGAAGTTGATAAGTGCTGTCACATTTTCAGATAGCTCATTCCCTTCATAGGTAATGTTACTTTGCAGAAGCTATCTGGACTTGTAAAAAACATCTCATTAAGTAAGAGTGGTAGGATCAGCTCTGAAGGGAATTATCACTGCTGAATAGTTTTGGTATTGCTGATTACAGTACTGTGACTTGGATTTAATAATTCAGTTTTGAAATTGCAAGTCCCCCTGGTTTTTTATCTTTATTGTTTTGGTGAAAGAGTATCGCTATAACCTTCAGAGAAGCTCAATAGGTGCTACGGGAAAGAATGCAACAGTTCTAAGGATAAACGAACAGCATATGTAATAAAACCTACATTTTACTGTGTGGGGGATCTTAAAGGGATGTTGTTCCTCTCCCATAATGGCATCAAATAGCAAGGTTCTTTTGTTTAGTGAGGGCACAGGAACCACCACACAGGAATGTAAAAACAAAACAATTAAGGTTAAAAAGTTAGATAATATACTTACTATTCCCCCGGCTTCTGCCCTTGGTGCCTAGGCCTGGGTGACATCACCATTCTCCTGACAAGATGCTGAGTAGCTACTGCACTGTGCTTTAGTGTCATCTCACAACATTTTCCCTAGGCTTTTGTCAGAAGGATGGTGATGGTACCCCCTGTGGTACAGAAGTCCCCACAGGTGTTTTTTTTTTTTTTTTACAATTTTCTGCAGTGGATTAAAAAGGGGGAGGGATTCTCACTGAATAAGGTGACCTTACATGGAGTTTCTTGTGTGACCTGGTTGCCCCTGTGATTAGTGCATTTCCCCAGTCGAGAGAGCACATCAGTGTGCATGATGTTGTGTGGCGCAGTAATGTAGAGACCCCGGAGGTTGAGAGATTGTGTCCTTGGTTTCTGATGAGTAAATGGTTGATGGGAAGGTGCCACATATTTGGGTTCCAGGTTCCCCCAACCCAGGGGATTATCTCAGTGGTGTCTATACTTCTCTTGAGGGTCGTTGGGTGTGGATTTGAGTTGAGATGAGAAGGGAGAGTCACTGGTCCTCAGTGTGGAGTAGATAGACTGAGAGAAAGGACTCCAGTGGAAGTGCTGATCACGATATGAAGCCATTATTGAGCAATGAGGAATTGCAATGGGGATTGGAAATGGGGAAATGCTGTTGTTCAGTCTTCCCAGAATAACTTTCCAGTAGAGAAGCTTACCTACAGCTGTGTGGACATTTATCACTCCTAAACATTTTTAATGAACACCTGGTTTACAAATTATGCAAATAATTCAGCACAGAGTGCGGGGTTGACATTGGTGACAAAGGGTTCAAAGACTGTTGGGACCATAAAAAAAAGTAACAGGTGTCTGGAGTCCCACATACAATGATAATAAGAGATGGGTGGTGACCCACAGGTGGAAACGGTAAGAAAGCTGTGGCCTTCTGGAGAGTCCTTTTCCAGGGACAGGGGAATCACATAGAGTCAGGTACCCTGAAAGTAAAGTGCAGCCACGAGTTCGAGAGATCCATGTGGGAACTGCACTGAGAAGCACTTGTGGAGAAACATTTGGAAAAAAAATTGCACTCTGTTGTGGTGTGCCAGAAGGATTTATTTGTGGTGTATGGCCACTTGGTTGTGTCCTATGACTTTCCCCCTGCTAAAATAAGACACGTTCAGGTAGTTATGCTACTTCCATTTAAAATCATATTTAAACATCTTTTTAATGGATACACAACTGCCTTACACACAATATGTGTGTGTTTTTATATCTGCCTGAAGTTCAGCTTTAATACAGAAGACTGGCTTTGAGCATTCTCCATTTACTCATATGTCCATCTCTCAACCACAATATACTGAACAGAGCAAGGCCGAAACTGGGGGGGAACACGCCCCGGATGACGGCTCTAGGGGGGGCGCCGCCAGCAGTTCCGCCCACATGGGGAAGCGCTGCTCTAAGGGTGTCAGCGCTATAGAAAAGCATTCCAGAGTGATGCTTTATCATGGGAGAGCCTTCCTGAAACTGGAAGGCATTTGTTAGGACAAGGAGAGGGGTTTGTGTGCAGAACCTGGCCTTGGACTAGGAACTTGGAGTTGGTATGGCAAAGGATTGGAGGGCCCAGGGGGCAGAGGATGTCCTGAACTCGAGGGGGATGCAGAGGAGGCCCTGGACTGTTGGGTGTGGAGGACGCCCTGGGCTGGGGGTTACAAAGGAAACCCTGGACTAGGGGGTGCAGTAGAGGCCCTGGGCTGAGGGGGGGGTGCAGAGGAGGCCCTGGCCTGGGGGGTTCAAGATCGGAAG
>BLSH010253532.1:1048180-1058210 GCA_018402905.1 Glandirana rugosa | reverse complement strand
GAATGCAGAGGAGGTGCTGGAGTGGGGGGGTGCAGAAGAGGCTGTGGATTAGCAGGGGGGTGCAGAGGAAGCCTTGGACTAGGGAATGCAGAGGAGGCCCTGGACGGGGGGCGCAGAGGGGCCTCTGGACTGGGTGATGCTGAGGAGGCCCTGGACTAGGAGGGGAGTACACTGGAGGCCCTGGACTTGAAAAGTGGGCTTGGTGTGGCAAAGGACCTGGATTCAGAAGGCAGGGCGCAGAGGAGGCTCTGAACTTGGGGGGCTGTAGAGGACACCTTGGACTGGGGGGTGCAGAAGAGGCCCTTGACTAGGAAATCATGTGGAAAAGGCCCCTGGATGGGGGGGGGGGTACAAGGGAGATACTGGAGTAGGTGAGGGGGTGCCTGGAGGTCCCAGATTAGGAGAGGGGGTGTCTGGAGGCCCTGAACTAGGACAGCAGGTGTCTGGAGGCCCTGGACTAGGCGAGGGGGATAGTGGAGGCACTCTGGACTAGGAAAGAGGGTACCTGAAGGATCTGCCAACTTTAGGGAGAAAGAGCCTGGATCTAAAGCCTGGGATGAGGAAGAGCCTGCCTGGGCCCTGGAGGGTGAGTTCACAACATAAAAGGGGACATTTATCAATTTTTGCAAATGAATGCCAAACAGGAGCAGAGAGATAGGTCATGTGATAGATTTATTGGTTATTTGGCTGTACTTCTCATGTGGATGACAGCAGTGCAGATTGTTTTTCACTCCTGTGACCCATTTACAGCTGACAGGGGGTTGCCGGCTGACATCACAGAGCCGGTCCAGGCTGGGGAAAGATTGCAACCACATGGTTGGGATTCGCCCACATGCCTGGACCTGGACCCGCACCCAGTTCAGCCTCTCAGTGAGCCACTCCCACTCCCTCCACAGCCCGGTGTTACAGTGAGCACTGACTGACAGGCACCAGCTTTCTGCTCAGGGAATACTGAGAACTGAGTGATCAGTGGTGTTTGATTCCTCGGTCTTCAAACTTAAAGTCGGTGGGGGGACAGATGCAGCATACACCTAGGTAAGTATGATTTTAAAAAAAATTCCCATACTTCCCTTTTAATTACCTGACATCTCCTCTTTCCTGCTATCTGGCCCACATGAGAATTAGGCCTCATTCACATGGAGCATATGCGTCCATGCCCAGTGTGATGGCCGTGTACCGCATGGGGATGCTTGGTATTCTATGCATCCCTGTGCAGGCAGTCCAATCAAAGTCAATTGGGATGCAGGAGCTGCATGAACATAGTCGATGTCAAAATTTGACATGCAGACAGGAAGGGATGCATGTATCCTAACGCACAGTGTCTGCGATCTGTGCACCCACTTCTATAGGTGAAGCTCTCTACCGATGCAGCAAAAAGTGTCTCAGTGTACAGGACCTGTCTCAGCGCCTGTCTGAATGAGCCCTTAAGGGAATTTATCAAAACTAGAGCAGACAGAATCTAGAGCAGCTGTGCATGCCAACCAGTCAGCTCATAGCTTGCATTGTAAAAGCTGAACAAGCTGAAGATAGAAGCTGATTGGTTGGCATGCACAGCTGTTCCTGATTCTGACTGCACCAGTTATGATAAATTCCCCTCACTGTGTTTTACATTTCTTACTCCTGACTACTGCATTCTAAGTACAGCACATGCTTTGTTAAGGTGATTGTAAAGGCAGAAGGTACATTCTATGCATGAAGGTAAATAGCCTTCTGTGTGCAGCAGCACCCCCGCCCCACCTAATACTTACCTGAGCACCCTCTCGATCTAGCAATGTCCACGAGAGCCCTGGCTCTCCGGGGACCCGCACTCCTGATTCGCTTTTGGCAGCAGCGGGAGCCAATCAGGAGATGGAGTGGATGGAAGGGTGCTGGCTTTGGATGATCCCCATAGTACGTTTTTTGCTGTGGGGGTACCCGGCAGGAGAGAGGGGCCAGGGGAGCCAGTGAGGGACCCGAGAAGAGGAGGATCCAGCCTGCTCTGTGCAAAACCACTGCACAGAGCAGCAGGTAAGTATGACATGTTCGTTTTAAAAAAAAATAAATAAAGACTTTAATATCACTTCAAGGTTAGCTGTGTGTAGTAAATGGTATGCAACAGAACAGTTTTATTTTATTAAAATGAGTGTACTGAGGTTTGTACTGTCTTTTATATCTTTGCTTGTGGCACAGTCATTAAAGCATATGGCCATTTAAGCCGCTTTCACTGTTGATGCAATCTGACCACACCCACAGTTTTAGCGTTGCGCTGCTATATTGCCGCATACCATTTATCTGGGGGTGGTTAAAAAAATGACCAGCCCCGGGTGCCAGATGTGCTAGATGTGCCACTGAAACAGTGCGCCTATGTATGGCTCGGGACCACACACACTAGCTGTTCTGTTAAATTAACATAAAAATATATTGCTGCACAGGGAGGGCACTGTGTGGAAAGTCTTTATTGTTTTTCACATGGATACGTAAATCAGCAAACCTTTACTGCAAAACTTTATACCGTTACATAGACATTCTGCTGCACAACAACGGAAGATGCTCAGCATGCACTCCAGACCCTAATTAGATCAGCTCATTTAATGCTGTAAGTATTGATGGCATGTGGGATCATGCAGAATATTTATAATTCATTATAACTATGATTGTAATTAATAATAATTTATATAGTACCATGCCATCACCTCACATGGTGCTCTGTGTGAGGTAAGGAGTACAAACATGAGAGAGTAATAAACCAGTACATATATAAAAGCACTACAGCAGAGCCCCCACAATCTAGGGAGGAATAAGGGGTTGAAGGAAGAGATAATGGAATAAAAATGATAGTAATTAATAAGTTATTTAGTACCATGCCAACAACCACCTTGACACCCTGTTACAGGTTACAGAGTACAAAAATTAGTGAGCAACATATCAGTACATATGATAAAAGCACTATATAATAAGAATTACGGTCTCCACACTCTAGGAAAGATGAATAGGTAACAAGAAGAGGTAAGGGAATAAAAATGATTGTAACTAATAATAACGTACAGTATTTAATACCATGTCATGCCATTCCAACCATTTTAATACAAAGGAACCCTTCAAGTGATTGCCATGTCTTGGGGAAATCCTACTAAATTATTACATCTCTAGCTCACAGCCCAGTTGCATGGTCATTAAGTTTTAAATATAAAAATAATAAAAAATGTAGAGTATCTATCATATTTAACACCTAGAACAGGTTGTTTTTTTAACACTCCCCTGCTCTATAAGGCAAAATGATTTAATAACAATTACAAAAAGGGAACAAATAATAATAATGTCCAAAAAAGAAACACCAAATTCAAAAACTGCAGTACCCCTTACATTGGTGGTCAGTAAAAAAGTACCTTCTTATATTGGTAGTCAGGGCAATGGTCCCATACCTTGATGGCCAATGAGATAATCCCTTATATTAAAGTATTTGTTAACCCAAGCAAAAAAAAATGCTGCTCCTGTCTCTTTAATGTGCCTTTAGCAGCATGGTGCTTTTACTTTTTAAATTATCCATCTGTATCCCCTAAAATACCTGTTTGATAACGCCAGGTCATGACTTCCCCTCTGAGTGCTGACTCCCCTATCATATTAAGGAAACGAGAAGTCTTCAGACAGCCGCACTCCAAGTAATTGTCTTTGTATTGCGCATATATCATATGTACATGGGTACAGTCAGGGCACAAACAGGAGCGGACCCCAGGTGCAGCAGCTAACGCATTTCACGTCCTAAGATGACGCTTACTCACAGCTTAACTCCCCTCTGAGTGCTGACTCCCCTATCATATTAGTTGTTCCTGAGAGCCCCTGGTCTGTAACACAGACACAGGGGAACTGATTGTGCTAATACAGAGGGGATGGGAGCATTTTATACAAGTGGCTTAACAACCACTTTAATGAGTGGGGGCACTTATACATTGTAGAACAGTGTGAAAACTGTCCCCTCCCCCTCACACAGATAAAAAAGATAATTCGTATCCATGGTTAGTCAGGATATCATTGATATCCTGGGAGTTGGAAACTCTTCATTGCTCAAGGAACCCCTAGCAAACTCTAGAGGAAGCCCAGGGCCCCACCCTGGTTGAGAAACCCTGCACTAGCACATATGGTACTGTAGAGTGTCACTTGAGTCTGCTGGGGCTGCTGACATTATATCCAAGATGTTGTTACCCAGCAGTATTCTCAGGGCTTGTGAATGTATAACAAGGGAGGCTTTTAAAGGTAAATAACATGCTTAAAAATGTTAAATGCACATATAATCTTATGGAAGGATTGTTGTTGAAATTAATGGTTTGGCCACAAGGTCTCTGTGAATTTTTTAAAGTGATCCTGTCACCACAGGGTTGTGAGCACCTGTAAAAGAAGAAGAAATATACTTGCTTTCTTGGCAGCCTATATATTGAAAAGCTACTGCATCTCTGCTACACAGCTGCTGCAAAAATTTGCTGGGTTTAATAGGTTGAATGCTTGTTCCTGAAGCACGCAGTGGTTCCAACAAGGGCCCTGATGTCCTGTAGTGATGGATGAATGCATACATTCATGTCTCTCCCGAAACCAACCTTCCTTGATGCATGCTACCACTGATGGCTTGCTCACAAGGGTAGGGGAAGTCCATGGTCCATGCCATGGTTTTAGCTAAGGAGCAGAGAATCAGTGACTTCACAACACATGGGTCACCGGAAGGATAAATATATCCATTGCTCATTTACAGGTGGAATATTATGCAAAAAATCCTCCTGCATTGACAGGGTCATTTTTAGTATGTGAAGATTAATAAGTGTTGAAGAATGCTGAATGTGATGTGGCAGAGATTTATAGAAATGGGGAGACACACATGACAAGCCCTGAAGGCGAGATGGTGAAGAGGTGACTATTATGAAGGAGAGAAGGCTGTTTATGGAGAGCACATCTCTGATATATCTCATACGGTCCAGTAATATGAGTTTGAAATTTAAACTGTAAAGCTACAAATAGTTATTTTGTTCACTGTTGGCTGGCTTAATACATTAATTAACACTAGTCAGGCCTGTCATGAGAACTCCAAATTCCTGACCTATGGGATTTGTGATTTCAGCACTTTGCGTGAGATCTTATCTTCCAATATCACAAGTTGAGGCTTGTAGCTCTTATGAATAAGTGACAGCTTGTTGATACTTTGCTAACAAGTACAACATCATATCATTGGCATTTTTCCATCTGCACTGCAGTGGGGTGCCAAATTTTAAAACTCTTAGAACTATATTTAGTTTAACAGAACCTACTTTTCTGTAAAAACACATATTCAATTGTTAACATTACTTTGAACAAGCATTTAACATTATTTTAACATTAAAATATAAGTGAGAGTGGAAATGGATTAGAACACCTGTCAAGTCCCTATTGCTACTTGTGTTCCCGCTAGGGAGATTCACACCCTTAATTTGTCATGTTTCCACCATCATTGAAAACAAAAATGAAATCCCATATTTTGGGTAGTCTCTGGAAAGGTATCAGAGGGGAAATCTACCAATGAGGACACTAGTTCTGGTGACCTGGGGGTGGGGGCTGAAGGAGGACTCCCTTAATTTTAAGGGATTTCTTCTCACTTCCTGTTTTGGCTATGGGACGGGAAGTGAAAATGAAAAAAAAAAGTTTTGCCTATGGTTCCACTTTATTCTTTATCCAGAACTGATATTGATGACCAGCTAGATCACACATTGACTTTCTTTAGCACTAAAGAACTCTGTTGGCAGATATTCTTGTTTAAATATTAAATAATGATCAGGTAATAATCTCAGTCCCATTACTCATTATTTTTTTTGTTCATTTTCACAGTGTCTGAATTTATAGATTTATGAATTTATTAAAGTGATAGTAAACTCTCCTACCCTACTTTGCGTCATGTAAAGCATTCTAAAAATGACTTAGAAGTAGGTGTCTTTAAAAGTGTTACAACCTGCACCGCTCAGGAGATTTTGCCTAGTGTTTGTTGCAATGACGTCACTTGTGCATGCACATTTTGACCTTGATTGATGGTACGCTTACTGTGCTATCTGTCTATACATGCAGGTGCCTCCCTCAGCATCTCTCCATGGCATTGCATTGCAATCACATGAGAGTGTGACTTGCCGTGTCACAGGAGGAATGAACATTGCTGTTTTGCCTCAACACATGTGAAATCCAATTGGTTATGTGGAGCAATGTCCCCATTGTAACTGATAACGAAAACAAAGCTTGGTTAATAGTTACTGCGCATGTGCGAGATTATGGCTATGAGAATGGAGAAAGGGCAGAAATAAACTTTAGAAAGAACCAGAAGACAACCACAAATATGGTGCCGGGTTTGGCTGGAAGAGATACAGAAGATACAAAGCTTCAGAAACAGAAACATGCTATGAGGGTCATTACTACTGCAGTGTGTTGGAAAATGTTTAGCTTTGTGATCTTATAATTGCTGTGGATCTGTGCTCCTGAGTTTACTACCGCTTTAAGTAAAAAATTCCTACTCTTAAGAGTTAAGTCTTAAATTCCCAGTAAAGTCACACACCTTTTTAGCACTTTATTCTCCTGTACCCTGAAATGTTATGATTTTTGACAGATTTTTGCTTTGAAGGTCTTTAAAACACTTTTTTCCTGAAAATTATACTGCTGATGTCACACTCCAATGCTCTATGCTGGCTGAGCAGAGTAACAACCACACCCCTCAGCACCAATGTCCTCTCACAGATTTGTATTGAAGAGGGTGTGTCTGACCAGATTTATTGAGTAGTGGGACTTTTCTGGTACCTAATAAACTGCAATGCTATATTTATGCACCCTGCACGACTACTGCAACAGGAAAATTGAGGCAAGAGTCATGAGACTGTGAAAATATAAGTTGTTAGTAAAAAGCCCATCTGACTGAATACATACATCTGTTATTTTAACTGGGTTTTAAGTTGAGGAAACCATTAACAACCAATCAGAATCTATTTTGTAGAAAGAAAGGAAAGGGCACACATTCAATGTAAACTAAAACAACAGTAATTTATTAAATATCCACTTACATCTGGGTAACTTGCGAGCAGCGTATGTAGGTGCTGTGAAATAGTGTGCGGAGCTCCAGGCTGGTGGATGGGATGGACTGGAGGATGGTAGTATGGCATCCGGATCTTCAGGAGAAACGGCCGGGTGTGTGATGGTAAATGGACTCTGAGATGTTGCTGCCGGAATAAAGAAAGGAGCAGGGTAGGCTTAGTGGCCACAGAATGTGGCTGGAGCCCACAGCATGTGGACACACCAGGCTCGTGAGCTGCTACCCAGGACCGGTGCTGGTCTAAATTTCAGAGCTTCTGCATGGTGGCTGACCATAATAATTAAAACGTATACAGTATCTCACAAAAGTAAGTACACCCCTCACATTTTTGTAAATATTTTGTTATTTTCATGTGACAACACTGAAGAAATGACACTTTGCTACAATGTGAAGTAGTGAGCGTACAGCTTGTATAACAGTGTAAATTTGCTGTCCCCTCAAAATAACTCAACATACAGCCATTAATGTCTAAACCGCTGGCAACAAAAGTGAGTACACTCCTAAGTGGAAATGTCCCAATTGGGCCCAAAGTGCCAATATTTTGTGTGGCCACCATTATTTTCCAGCACTGCCTTAACCCTCTTGGGCATGGAGTTCTCCAGAGCTTCACAGGTTGCTACTGGAGTCCTCTTCCACTCCTCCATGACAACATCACGGAGCTGGTGGATGTTAGAGACCTTGCACTCCTCCACCTTCCATTTGAGGATGGCCTACAGATGCTCAATAGGGTTTAGGTCTAAAGACTGCTTGGCCAGTCCATCACCTTTACCCTCAGCTTCTTTAGCAAGGCAATGTGTGTTTGGGGTTGTTAAGGGAGGGGATCATGCTCTGCTGCAGTATTTCACAGTACATGTTGGCATTCATAGTACTCTCAATGAACTGTAGCTCCCCATTGCTGGCAGCACTCATCCAGCCCCAGGACCATGACACTCCCACCACCATTCTTGACTGTAGGCAAGACACATTTGTCTTTGTACTCCTCCTCACCTGGTTGCCGCCACACACTCTTGACACCATCTGAACCAAATAAGTTTATCTTGGTCTCATCAGACCACAGGACATGGTTCCAGCAATCCATGTCCTTAGTCTGCTTGTCTTTAGCAAACTGTTTGCGGCTTTCTTGTGCATCATCTTTAGAAGAGGCGTCCTTCTGGGACGACAACCATGCAGACCAATTTGATGCAGTGGTCTGAGCACTGATAGGCTGACCCCCCACCCCTTCAACCTCTGCAGCAAAGCTGGCAGCACTCATACGTCTATTTCCCGAAGACAACCTCTGCATATGGCGCTGAGCATGTGCACTCAACTCCTTTGGTCGACCATGGCGAGGCCTGTTCTGAGTGGAACCTGTCCTGTTAAACTGCTGTATGGTCTTGGCCACTGTGCTGCAGCTTAGTTTCTGGGTCTTGGCAATCTTCTTATAGCCTAGGCCATCTTTATGCAGGGCAACAATTCTTTTTTTCAGATTCTTAAGAGAGTTCTTTGCCATGAGGTGCTATGTTGAATATCCAGTTACCAGTATGAGAGAGTGAGAGCGATAACACCAAATTTAAAACACCCGCTCCCCATTCAAACCTGAGACCTTGTAACACTAACAAGTCACATGGCACTGGGGAGGGAAAATGGCTAATTGGGCCCAATTTGGACATTTTCACTTAGAGGTGTACTCACTTTTTTGTCAGCGGTTTAAACATTAATGGCTGTGTGTTGAGTTATTTTGAGGGGACAGCAAATTTACACTGTTATACAAACTGTACACTCACTACTTTACATTGTAAGAAACTGTAATTTCTTTAGTGTTGTCACATGAAAAGATATAATACATTATTTACAAAAACGTGAGGGGAGTACTCTCTTTTGTGAGATACTGTAAGTAAGACCTCATTATTGAATACGTTCTTAAGCTGACCATGAATGTAGCACATTTTAGTAAATTTTAACCATCCTCTGGTAAATAAATAGGATCACAAGAAATCAGAAGAAACCAAGCAATTTACCTCCCTCAAGTTTCATCGGTCACCAGAATTTGGTCAATTGTGACATGAAACTGGGCAATATATTGACAGCGTCATTACAGTTTATTGAAAGGTGGAATTAAAACTGAAGCAATGGCAGTTTAGTCAAAGGTAATTCGATTTTCTTTCAGGTATGGAGCAAATTCAATGCCAACTAGTTACTGTTGTTCGAACCACCATTTAATGTCTTCGGTTGCTTTGCAATTTTATAAAAAATGTAATTGAAAATTCAATCTTTAAGTTCAATGTTCTTTATGTTCTTTCAAATAGTCACATGTATGGTCAGATTAAAGTTAGTTATTTTTATTTTTATTGGTATTAACTGTATATAGCGCTGACCATTTACGTAGGAATTTACATATATATTGTATATTCACATCAGTCCCTGCCCTCAAGGAGCTTACAAACCAAGGTCCCTAATTCACATTCATACATACACATACTAGAGCCAATTTAAACAGGAGCCAATTAACCTACCCGCATTTCTTTGAAGTGTGGGAGGAAACCAGAGTACCCGGAAGAAGCCCATGCACAGGGGGAACATGCAAACTGGTTGTGCCACGGTTGGGATGTGTGTGTGTTGTTGGAGGAAACCAAAGACCCTGGTAGAAAACCAGTGCAAACACAGGAAGACGGTATAATCTTCATGTCCACCTGATGAGATTATACTGTGTATTGTGTAGTGATCTAAAGGTATTTGCTATGGTCTGCTCTGACCCATAGTCCGCCCACCTGTTATTTGATGCAGCCAGAATCATAGGAAGCAGAAGATGGACATCTATTAACTATGAGCATCTTAACACCATAGAAGTGTGCAGCTGATAGCTCTCCAGCTCTTAGGTAAAATTGATGACATTGTCTCCTCTGCCACAAGGCATTCGCTTACGGAACACCGTCTCCTCTGTTACAGTAGTTAAAATGGATTCTCGACCTCTCGATAGTCGACGTGTGA
>BLSH010253532.1:981925-1048170 GCA_018402905.1 Glandirana rugosa | reverse complement strand
AGTGTGCAGCTGATAGCTCTCCAGCTCTTAGGTAAAATTGATGACATTGTCTCCTCTGCCACAAGGCATTCAGCACCTTGTCTTGTATTTCAGAGACGGTGTCATTATCAATCCACCACCTGTTCATCAGATTTACATGCTGATGTAAAATTTAAGGCCAATGTGCAAGTCAACGCCACCGCAAGTACAGATGATAAAATCATTCTCTGCCAGGAGCAGATTACTAAAATTCTGATCTTTCATGATTAATAGGTAATTATAAATCTCATCAAAATTCTCATTAGACGAGGGCTGTGATGAAGGGCATGAGGCAGGTGCAGTCTTATGACTTGCAGATTTAAGTAAGCTTATGGCTATGACAAGCATACAAAGCTTAGAGCAAAAAGCAGGTACAAACCATTTGTATCCTAAAATGCGTAGTCCATTTTTACTTTGAATGTTACACCCCTCTCTGTAAAAATAAGTTCAGCCTTATGGTGTCTTTTCCCGCACATACAAGGATTTAAAGTTCCTTGATGTGATGGCGTCTTCTCTTCAGCATGTTATAGCTGAACAGAAAAAAAAATGTTCTCCAATGCAAGAGTAGCTTCTCCTTTTCTGCTTATACTGTAAGTTCACCTTTTCAGAAAAAAATGGAAAGGTGCACTAACACCCTACACTCTCTCCACCCCCCCCCCCGTACTTTCCTCCATGAATGATGAGCTCTCAGTGCCTTGGCAGCTGGTGTACCAGCCTGGGTATTCAATATCGCCCCTTTCCTCCCCCTTCTTTCTGTAGGGCTTCCAGGACAGATCAGAGTGATTCTGATTGGCCAGCACAGAATCGCTCTTATCCTTCCTAAAAGCCCTGAAGAAAGAAGAGGGAGAAGAGCAGGAATTTCAGATCCCTGGACCACTGCATTGGCTGTGTGGGCACTAACACCTTATCACCCAAGGACGTAAGCACAATGGGGACAGGGTGGAAAGATAGGTGCAGGGTGTTAGTTCACCTTTTCATTTTTTAAAAAGATGGACTAACCATTTAAGTCCCCTTGCATATAGGGGCTATCTAAGGGGGAAATGTGTCCCTCTCAGCATTTTAGAGCTCCCTGGAGGAATAGTTGCAGCATCCAGCCCCACTGCTGGTAGCCTGTCAAAGTTTCTGGTGCTGCTGGACTACCTGAACGCTGTACCGAGAGGTAGGACACTGTGCTCCCAGTGATGATGGTTCAGATTCCTGAAGGGCAAATAGTTGTGATCTCTAGTAGCTTTATGTAACACGTTCCTAGTGTATGGCTGTCTTCTGCAGCATATCTTCAGTCTCCAACCAAACCTGTAGCATATCTAGAGTCTCTGATCATCCGGTCCTCCTATTACTTTTGCAGTCTCTGACTGTCCTCTGTAGCATCAAACATACTGAACATTGGCTGCTGCTCTTTAGTGGTGTCACGGGCCACAGTTGAGGCCCCTTATAATTTGATCCTTGAAAACCACTGGTTTCCAATGTAAAATGCTGCAGAATTGCAGCTTATGGCCAGGGTATAGGTTGTAATGTGGACACCTGTTCAAATTTTGTACCAGGTCCTGTATCGTCGTTATGTATCCACCTCTCTGCATAGATTTATAAGACTTCCTTTTCTTTGAAGATGATTTTTGCAGTTAATTGCAGTTCCCAGGTTGTCAGTAGCTCTTTGTAAATGTTAGATTTACTGTACAAATCTCTTAATTGTTCTGTGTGTAGCAGGCTCTATAATGTGACTTAAATAACACGTTTTTCCTCTGTGACTTGATTTACTGCAGCTTTCCCATGTTCTCACTTAATGTAAAATCTTTAAAATTGACCTTGATGCAGCATTGTTATTAGGATCTCTTGTGTGGTGCTGTGTATTAAACATGTACGCCCAGACCTTCTGTAATGTATGGCTGATGATTATTTGAGGACTTTTCTTATTGCTTGTTGTAATAATAGTAAGATATTGAAAATGAGAGGGGGTGAAAGAATCCTCAGATTCACAGCAATGGTGTTGGGCCAGTTGGCATTTGAAGGTTATAACAATAGTATTATAACAGGTGTCTTTAACTCTTTCCCTTCTGGAATGTGTAGATTATAATTCCTGAGCATGATGCCCTATAAAGTATTTTTTATTATAAGAATTGTTCTATGGTATACATACTGAAATTTTTATTTTATTTATTTATTTATTTATTTTATACTACTAATGGCAGCGATTAACTGCTTTTAATGGGACTGTGATAGCACGCTGGGCAATCTTACACTAACTGATGCTGGGGGGAACTGACTAACTGCCACTGACATCACCAGTGACATTAAACATAGTTGCCAACATTGTCAAAATTTTGTTTATAGGGACACTTTTTTGTCTGTAGAGGGCGGGGCATTCATTTGTAGGTGTGTCATAGTTAGTTGAATAAAAATGTGGCTCGCAAAGGCGTGGCTTAAACTGAATAGTGGGTGTAGCTTAAAGGGGCATGTCTCAAAGGGGGTGTGGTTCGAGTCTGAGATGAATGAGGGATGGAGAATGAAAGAAAGAAAGAAAGAAAGAAATAGCGAGGGAAGGATAGAGAAGGAAGGAAAGAAAGAGGGATGGAGGGACAAAAGACCCAGATGCTGCACAATAGCAATATGTGTATTCCAGAAAGTTTAACAATCAGCAGATAAAGATACTCCAAACACCTGGTGTTAGTGCTTCAATCATCCCAGCACCATGGTTGGTATAGTGCCAGGATGATTGAAGTGAATTATTTCTATTATTGCATTGTAATATAAAATGAAATAGTTCAACTCACCATAAAGCAGAATCAGTGGAAGCCCTGAGCGTGTCACTTGCCATGTCGTTTGCCACCAAATGCCATCAGGTGTCTCCAGCAGAGTCCCTCCTTGCACCAGGCATTCCCAACAGAGTCCCTCCTTCCATCAGTTGCCCTCAGCGGAGTCCCTCCTTCCATCATGTGCCCCCAGCAGAGTGCCTCCTTCCATCGGGTGCCCCCCGCGGAGTCCCTCCTTACATCAAGTGTCCCCAGAGTGGAGTCCCTCCTTTCATCAGGTGTGTCCTCAGAGTGGAGTCCCTCCTTACATGAGGTGTCTCAGAGTGGAATCCCTCCTTACATCAGGTGTGTCTCCAGAGTGGAGTTCTTCCTTACATCAGGTGTGTCCCCAGAGTGGAGTTCCTCCTAACATCAGGTGTCTCCAGAGTAGAGTCCTTCCTTACATGAGGTGTATCCAGAGAGTGGAGTCCATCCTTTCATCAGGTGTCCCCAGAGTGGAGTCCCTCCTTACATCAGGTGTGTCCCCAGAGTGGAGTCCCTCCTTACATCAGGTGTCCCCAGAGTGGAGTCCATCCTTACATCAGGTGTGTCCCCAGAGTGGAGTCCCTTCTTACATCAGGTGTGTCACTAGAGTGGAGTCCCTCCTTACATCAGGTGTGTCCCCAGGAGGGAGTCCCTCCTTACATCAGGTGTGTCCCCAGAGTGGAGTCCCTCCTTACATCAGGTATCCCCAGAGCGGAGTCCTTCTTAACATCAGGTATGACCCCAGAGCGGAGTCCTTCCTTACATCAGGTGTGTCCCCAGAGTGGAGTCCTTCCTTACATCAGGTGTGTCCCCAAAGTAGAGTCTTTCTTACATCAGGTCACAGGACCCAGCCAGATTCCCCAGCCACACACAGTCCCAGCATTGCAGTAAAGTGAGGGAGATGGCTCCAATAAGATTGAAGATAAAGTGAATGGTTCAAAACAGGAATGAGATGAGGGAGGACACCAGCCAGTAATTCAACTCTAGAACCAGCACAACAGTGTCCATCATCCTGCCCAGACCACTGAGGACCATCAGCAGCCCCTGCAGGCTTCCTGCCTGACACACTCCTCAGCAATGCATTTCACTGACACGGCCACTTAGGTAACATGGCATAATCCAACTGGGGTGTTTTACAACTGACACCCAAACTTTCCACCTCTGACTGAAGTCCGGTATAACCCCAAATGTTCCAGCCGGGACGAGGCTCGGTCACGGGAGACCCCCTCCCCAGAGTGGAGTTCCGGTGATTTGCTCTCTGCGTCATTTTGAAAACCAGCTCATGGAGTCCAAGAAGGGAAGAACCTAGAGGCGGAGCCTGCGTCCTGCCTCTTGTTTCTTCCTCACGATAGCTGGTCTTCTGTAAAATTGTGGCCAATTCACCAGTGCCGACCGTGAAACCGACGATTTCCTGGAACATTTCCCAGGAAACTTTAAGACTGGGACAAAGGTCTAAAACCCAGGACTGTCTTAGGAAATTAGGGACTGTTACAGGCAACTATGCATCAATACAGTGATTTCAACTCGTTTTTGTGTTTATTAAGGCCTCATACACACGGACGTTGTTTGATGCCGGCGTTTTCTGGTGTTTTTTGCAGCTCTCCATGTTAGTCAATAGCCCCATAAAAACTTTGGCGTTTTTGAGCTGTAGGTGGCGTCGGCGTTAGTGAGCAGAAAGTAGAACCCATGGCCATCGCGTTCTGAGGCTGTAACGTTTTGAAGTTTTTTGACGCCGACGCCACAAAACGCCAACAAACGCCAACAGACGCCAACAAACGCCACCTATTATTATACCGGCGTTTTCCGGCGTTTTTTGACGCCAACGTTTTTAGGTTGAAAAATAGCAGAGGGATGATTTTTTTTAAAAACGCCTTTTGACGCCAAAGCTCACTAACGCTCAAAAACGCCGATGCATAACGCCGAAAAACGTTGACTTTTTTCGTTGACGTCGGACCCGACGTTTTGTTTATTTTTTTAGATACGCCCGTGTGTATGAGGCCTAAAAGTCAGCAGCTACAAAAAGTGTAACTGCTGACTTTTAATAAACACACATTCACCTATTCCATGATCCAGCAATGCGGCCGCCTGAACCCTTGGTTCTCTCCCTCGCTTCTCCCCGGCATCACAAGTGAGGGCACCCGGCTGTGACCGCTTGTGGCTTCACAGCCGGGTATGCACTGCGCTTGCGCGAGTCGCGCTGCACCTCCTGAATGGCCGGGCAATCTTCTGGGACCTGTGAGGTGTCCCAGAAAATTGAAGGGAGGGAGGGGGAGAGGAGAACTTCCGCTTGAGTCGCCTAGGCGGCCTGCCTGGAAGTGGGAGCTGAGTACCTGTCAAAACTAGGTACCTGCCCCCCCCCCCATAAAAAATGACATACCAAATTACCAAATGTGGCATGTAAGGGGGTGAGGAGTCCTTAAAGCGAAACTTCCACTTTTGAGTGGAACTCCTCTTTAAATAAGTGCCTAACTATTTGTAATGTGTGTAAAGTGTGCTGCTTTGCAGGGATTAAAAACAGACATCGTTCCCTGTGTACTGAGCGCTGAATTCAATGTCAACCCAGAGCTCTGGGCAGTGAATGTACACAGCTGATCAGCAGGTCCCAGCCACGAATCATTGGCTGGGACTTGTTGACAGGCTCCTACTGTGTACAATCACAACGGGTGCCAGTGTGAGGGGTACACATATGCGCGCCCTAAACCCGCAAGTAGGCAACGATATACGGGTACGTCACTTTGCCTACAGCGGCCGCTCGTCCACAGTACATTGCGGGTCGGTCCATAAGTGGTTAATATATGCTGTGCGTCTGCCTGAATTCTTTGTCTTTGTACAGCATAGCACAGAGAAGAAGGGAGAAGCAACAAAAGGAGCCAGTCAGATATGCAGTGCAAGGAGCATGTTGAGAGATGAGCTAATCAGTCGGCTGCATCTCCTTTTGCTATCCAGTAACAGGCTGTGAGAGGGACAAAACCTGTACGTGTTACTTAACTGCATCAGAGAAAAATCAGGTCTCCTGTCCTTCCAGACAGAACTGTGCTGTGTGTCAGAGCTGTGTAAATGTCAGAAATGAATGGACAGAATCATTTGGCAGGTCAAACATTGCCTGGGGTTCAGCTTTAAAGAATTCAGTTCAGTGGTTATAATATTATTAATAATAATAATAATAATAATAATACATTTAGAAAATTATTATAAAAATGATCACTAAAAGTGTCCATTTGCAAGTCTAATCTTCACAATTTTTGTCTATTTCAGCAGTCTCCAAACTGTGGCCCACGGGCCGGATGCGGCCTTTTGCTTGCCTTTAGTACAGTATTTCTTCTATGAGACACTATTCTACTAACTGACATCAACAATGGGGCACCATTTCTCCCACTGAAACCAACAATGGGGCACTATTCCTCCCTTTAATACCAAATGTGGCAATGTTTAATCCCACTGATGCCAGGAAAATTTCCAATCCTGCTGGCCACCGTCCAGCCCCCCAAAGTCTAAAGGACAATAAACTGGAACTGTATTTAGAAAGTGTGGAGACCCCTGGTCTATTTGAATGGCCGTGGTTGTACATAATTAGTTTGCACAGTGGAAGGAGTTGGGAACCCCAGCAAAACAAAAGGCTTGGGGTCAGGCTGGCCATACATTATACACTTCTCTTGTGCAATTTCCTTTAGATTTACCTTCAACTATGTAGTGCAAGGGTCTGCCTGATTGCATACAAATTGAAAGTGTTTAGCAAATACTCTTTTTTGTTGAAAGTGTTTAGATTTGACCTCATATTATATGGTTTGGGTAAATATGAAGGAAAATCGAACAGGATAATTGTATAATGTATGGGCAGGCTTAGACATTCCCACATCACCAAGTAACTGAAGGATTTGGCACAGGGGGATGCGGTGGATAGAAAGGAAATTCCGTTGGAAGCTGGGCTGTGGACCCCTGATGTATTTAATTCTAACTATTCCATTTTAATAAAGCGCACCTTTGAAAAAAATGAGAGAAAAGAAACCTCATATCCGCTGATAATGCTGTCAGGAAGGTGACCGGATTGCTATTTGTCCTACTTATGTTTTCTCTTATCATACAGGATTTGAACAGCAAGAGTCATATTTCAGCTTGTAAAGGGAATTATATCTGTGAAGGTTGATGGGTGAAAATGCTGGTTCACCAGACTTTTAATATGTGGTTGTGGTACTTTATCATCCAATTATAACAGGCTTATGTTTTCCCACAGGGAAAACTACTCATAATTTGCTGTTATAAGCAGCTGGTTTCTTTTTTTTTATCTCCTGAGAGGAAAGCACATGTCCCATACCAGCCCAGACTTCACAGAGCCTTCCACGTACGCAGTCCAACCAAGTCAGAGAGCTTGTGGTTCATCAAAGTCGTTCTGTGTCATTGAGGAAACCAACAAGCTCTAATTATATCAGAAATAATCATATTACTGGGAGGATGCCAGAGAATGGCTGTCAATAAGCTGATAATAAGCAAGGAGGAGATGTCTATGAGGATCGTTCTCAACCAGAGGTATCTGTGCTCCAGCGGGGTCTTCTGATGGGATCAGAGGATTCATGTGTTTCTTATGATAATCTCACTATAGCAGATTAAAGTTTTAGTAATTATTAAAAAATATAGCAGTGGTCAACCCCTTTTATGCCCAAAGATCATTGATGTCTGGATGCTCAAACCAAATACTGCAGCGTCCGCATGCATCGGTTAACTTGACAATAAGTATATGACTAATATATATAACCGTAATAAATGTTATTTACTTTAAAGGCAGTTAAACCTTTTATCTGTATGCAGTTTTAATGAAATTCCTGCTAAGTTTTTTAATTAAAGTGGAAGTGGAAATCACTATACGTAGATTTTATTAAGCCGATTCGGTTCGGTCTCCAGCGGTGGAAGCTCTGCAGAGGAGACAGCCGACAATGGCTGGGAAATTAATGGGAACTGACATTACCCATAGAGTTACTATGGGGCTTCCATTGTTAGCTGCCTCTTCTTCATCCACCTCCACAGAGAAGCCGACGCTGACAGCTGATCGTGGGTCCAGACCGGAGCAACTTCAAAAACAGGTATCTATAGCGATTTCTTCTTTACAGGGCTAGATAGGTTAGTCTTAGATTGTGGATGCCTGTAGATTTAGAGATTTAGAGGTGTTAGGGCAGGGTTTCTCAACCAGGGTTCCGTGGAACCCTAGGGTTCCTCCAGAGGTTGCTAGGGGTTCCTTGAGCAATGGCCAATTTCTAACTCTCAGATAAATTCCCAATGATACCATTGATCTTTTTTAGCTATCTGTAAGGGGGTAATTATTCCCAATGACCACAAGTGTGAGGAGCATTCTTCCCATTGACCATCACATTAATGTATCATGAGTTGTCGATTTTCAATTTTTAGCAGGGGTTCCCCGAGACCGGAGAATTATTTCAAGGGTTCCTCAGTTTTAAAAAGGTTGAGAAAGGCTGTGTTAGGGTGAAATTCTACTTTAACTGTATTTTTTCTTTTTTTTAAACTCTTTTTATTGACAGAGTATAAAGGACAAATCGGTATAACAACCATAGCGCTCAACATGAATGTTAAGGAATACAACAGTTGGCACACAAATATCAAATGAAATCCATGTTATATATGCATTGTTAGAACTGAACATTCGACAAAGAAACTAAAATAATGACACAGAATTTAGTCATCATATGCAACCAAGTTAGTCACTATATATAGATCCATGTAATATACAAACATTTATGCACCTCAACATACACATAATACATTTATACAATATATCTCTCAAGTAGCAGTAATGGTGAGAGTCAAAGAGCCCCAGATGTCCCATACTTTGTTGTATTTATGTGGGCGACCCCTATGCTCAAAGATAAGTTCTTCATAAGGAAGTATCTGGTTCATCATTTGTAGCCATTGACGAACAGACAGGGAGAACAGACTGATTCCACTTAAGTGCAATGGCTTAATGGGCCATGAATAATGTTTCCCAAAGTACAATTCTGGTGTACCTAGGCAACTGTATTTTTTCTAATACTGTAACTTTATGTGACAATTACATTTTTAAATAAACACAACTACCTTCAAACTACAGTGCCATCTGTAACCTCTTGCCACTCACATAAAGCATACGTGTGGCAAATAGTGGGGGCTTTAATGCCCATGCTGTACATATGCATCCATGGGCAAGAGAACTTCGCTGCGTACAGCATGCTCACTGCACACTCCCAGCACAGTGAACAGCTCTCAGTTTCTGCTAATGGTCGGTAGCCGGTGGGACTGGTTCCCATTCATGTGACTACTATGACAGCCAATCATAGTGGTCGTGTGATTGGCTGATCCTTGCCCCCGCCCCAGAGTGAAGATCCTAGGAGGAATGGGGTTAAAGGCTTATTTTGTCAACGAGGCCACCAGCGTGCACGTGAGCGCTATGTCACAGTTGAAATGATAATCAGATGACGGAGAACCACTCTGATTGGCTGTGTGGTAAAGCTCCTTAAGGGGACAGGCCTGTAAGGGACAGCTTTGGATTGAAGGTGAATATTGCAGTTAAAGCTGCTCTTTTATTTTTTAAAACTGTAATGACAGATTCTGTATTTCTCTCACAACCTCCCATAAATAAAAACTGCAAATATGTCATCTGTGCTCTTTTATGCATTAATAATATGTCCAAAGCTTAGGCAAAACACTTAGGGGTCAATGGCTGTAAGAATAAAGTAAAACAAACACCAGCAGTATGTTTATAAATGCTCATTACAGGTTTGGCTGTGTTTTTATGTGAGAATGCCAAGATTTACGGCAGAATTCATTAAATAAAATTCTGCAGAACATATGGTTACAAATAAACACAAATATATTTAATAAGCTCCATTCTCCTGTCCAAGTAAATCTATAGCATGTGTTATTTTGTCTGCTGTTTCCTGTGAAAAAAAAAAATAACATAACAAAAAAAATGAATCAGTCTAAGAAAATGAAGAATGAGACAAAAGAACTGCATAAAACAAAACTGAAAGCTACTAATGTTCTCTTTTCAGACAATTTCCGAATTGGGCTTAAGTTTTGCAGAATTTTGACATTGGAAAAAAAAAAGAAAAAAACAAAAACGCAGATGGTACCCATTATAGAAGCTATAATAAGAGAGGAATACAATAGCTTAGGGCAAAGCTGTGTCCCATTATCTGAGCAGCTCTGTTTTTTAATGTGACTCTAATACTGCAAAAATAACAAAGAGCTTCAATTTTTAAATATTTCAAATATTTTCTTTTTTTTAAATCCCTGCAAATGATAATTTGCTATTAATTTACTGTGGTGGGGCTTTTGAAAGTATTTATTTACTGTGTACTAAAAAAGTTTGTTTTTGTCATATACAGTGTCAGATATATTTAGTGTATTAGCGCCAAAAAAAAAAATACATAAGGTATAATATATACTGTGTGTGTGTGTGTATGTATATATATATATATATATATATATATATATATATATATTCACCAAAATAATGGGGTGTACACAGTCCAATGCGAATGATGGGTGCCAGAAAAAGTCAGCTTCCATTCTGTCACTTAGGTTCACAAAGGGGCGATCCGACTTGCGACTTCAGCGCAGCTTGCAAACGACTTCTGTAGAAGTTAATGCAAGTCACCCCCAAAGTAGTACAGGAACCCTTTTCTATGTCAGAGCGACTTGAGTCGCTCCCATTAGAACGGTGCCATTGCAATGCATGTAGCTCGACTTGTCAGGCGACTCAAGTCGTCTGACAAGTCGCCCCTGTGTGAACTGGCTCTAAGGGCTCTTTCACACTTGTGGTGGAGTGTGGTGCCCACTTATGGGCGATCCACATTATGATCGCTTTCCAGAAGGCATTTGAAAGGCATTAAGAAGTGTTTTTTTCTGTCTTTTTCAATGGTTCAAGCGGTATTAAACCCAAAAGCAAACATTTATTATATTGCAGCTTACGGTTCTTAAATGCGACGGATGTATTTGTTTTCTTTTTTTAGACTTTCTTTCTACTATTAGCATTTGGTGATTTGGCCAGTAAGTCTGTTCTTTTTCAAAAGAACAAGCTCTCCAGCAGAATGTATTAATTAAAAGGATGAGGCAAACCATTTAACACTTGATGAGCTTTTATTTATTTATGTAAAAGCTTTATCCAAAAAAAGAACAAAATGGTTGCTGTAACTGCTTATAAATTGTTAGCTGGAGTTTGGCTTCAATGTGTTAGTGTATCTAAATGTGCTAGTACATCTAACACTTCCATTCCCCTAAGACTGACAATACTGCTGTCCAAATGTGGCCCCTGTGCTCCTTCCAGAGTACTCTAATACAGGAGGTGTTAAGGTGAAAACAGAGAGAAAAAGTTTTTTTGGTTTTTGGGTTTAATACCACTTTGAGTTATTCTTTGACTTCCAAAGACTTTGATCTTGATATTAATAATCAAATCTGCTCTCAGATTTCTGCAGTGTCATGACAGTTTCAGCTATGCGAATTGTGTAAACCTCTGTTATATTTTGATACATAGTGAGGCACATAAGGGCTGGTCCTTTGGCTTAGGTTTTTATGTTAGCCTTCAATAAAGGTTGGCAAACTTATTGTAATTTATCCAGAGACAGATTAAGGTAGAATGGGGCCCGAGGCAAGGTAGAAAAGCTGCAGTGTCCTTGGATTCCCTGCATGCTGGCTACCCAGCATGCACCTGACGATCTTGTGGATGTGCAGTGCTGCACAATCTTGGTCAGCTTGACATGGCACGGCTCCAGTAACATTTAAGATTGGCTGCTATGGAAAATCTTGGTCAGCTTGACATAGCACTGGAGCAGTGCCATGTCAAGCTGACCAAGATTTTCCATAGACGCCAATGTTAAATGTTATGGGAGTAGTACCATGTCAAGCTGACCAAGATCTCCCAGGAGCCACTGCAAAGCCGGAAATGACGCACAGCTCCGCGACCCCTAAAGGAGGAAGTGAAATTAGATATTGCCAATTCATTTTAAGTATGCACATTAGTGCTGCATGGCGAGGAGTGAAAAATGTGGCTGGAACTCCGCTTTAAGTAAATTATTTTCTTTTGTTGGTAGAAATCAAATGAAAAGGTCTTTACAAATTGACAGAGTATTTGCAAAATAGATAACTTAACATACGTGAAAATTAGTGGAGAAATTGCCCAGAACGGCTTATGGGCATATTTCCCATGAATGAAACATAATACTCTAAGGTCAGGTGCACATATTGCATTGTAGGAATTCAAGAAACCCTTGAATTTATTTTCAGACCTTGGAAACCCTTGATAAACCCAATTCATTGGGGGTCAGAGGGAAAAATGCTTCTTACATTGGTGGCTAGTGGGAAGAAAGCCCTCCGCGTGGTAGTCAGACAGCTAAAAAGATAATAGGTATCATGCAACTGGCTCTGATGAGTGACATTGGCCCTAAAACTATCATATGGGAAATTAATTAGCCACTAATCAAGGAAGCCCTATCAACCATAGGGTTCCACAGAACCTATAGGTGGCCTTAAAATATTGAAGACAATTGTTATCTCTTTTAGGCAGGGCTTTCCACCTTTTTCCATGAGTTGTTATTTGCTTTTGTCCCTTTTATTAAGTAATTTTAGCAAAGCATACAGGAATATGTTGTCATGTGCATCTTGGACACTATTCTTTCCAGTACTTGAGGCCACTTTTTAATAAGTCCCAAAGATGTGTTAGCTGCCTCCTCCCACCTCCTTCTTATTAATCCCAGTTGGGTCAGATAATCAAAACGTGAGAGAAACCAACTTTCCTTTCTCATTAAAGATCATCATATTGTCAGAGTGAGAGAAAGCTTTTTGTAGCAAACAAATATCTGCATAATAATCACTAAAACCAGGGGAGCATGAAGGCATAATTATCGGGAGTGTTTGTTATTATTTGTCTTACTATATACCTAGGAGTAATATAACTGCTACCGATTATTGCTTTACATTGTAATTATCTGTTGTTATTACATGATAGTTTTGCAGGTGATGGTACAGCTATATTATTAATGCTGATTATAATAAATAATATGATTAAATATTTATTGTCATTCATTATTGATACATATACATTTGTTCTAGTGTTATAATTATGTTATTGTAGTGGTATAATAGCCCATGAGTTTACATGCAATACACTCTAAAGTAGTATTATACCCTCTGTGTTTTTTTTATCTTAACAGATAACGCACAATAAAATAAACATTCCCCAGTAAACTATTTGTTAAAATACTTACCTCAGCACTTGCAGTTTACAACTTTCAATGCTGCTTATATCACTGTAAGCTTTTAACGTGAACCTGTACTTTCCTCTATTACGCAAGCAACAGGTTGACTTTGCAGGAGGGTGTACTTATCTTTTGCGAGCCTGCGAGCCCTGGGGCAGGGGCTTTTGGAGGGGCCTAGGTGCTATCCTCCTAACTACTGATTATGGCCCATGCAAGAGACCAGGCATTCTGCCTGCTTCTCCCGGTCAGAGCATGGAAAAGAGCTCAGTTCAGTCTCTGATCCCATTGAGAGAGCAGATCATTCTCTAATGACGGACAACAAAATAATGAACGCTGAGAGTGAGGCTTAGAATAATTCTCAGAATAAAGACAATAAAACTTCCCTTCTGGAGTGGATGGAAAGGTATAATATTAATCTTGTACAGGTGCATGGTCAGAAGAAATATGGTGGCCCTCCTGCAGACAGGGTTGGAGAAGCTCCTCCACTTGGGACAATATCTACAATCTCCCTGAATAAATCCATGAAGATAAATTAATTCCAATTTCTCAGACTGTTGGGACATTGTATGAGTTTTGTGTTATGATGATTAACAGATTATACCAGTGAAAGCTAAACACCTGAAATACAGCAGGTGTAATGTACTTTCTGTAACTTGTTGCCAGGTTGTCTAGGGTGGGCACTTCAGCACTAATCAACATCTGGGTGCCTGGCTGGTGATTAGCTTACTGCTAATTAGATCACTGTTTAAGTAGATCATTGTTAGCTGTTAATTGGATTGCTGTTTGAAGTTTGCATTTTCATGCTAATATTCCCAAGAGGGGAATGTCCTCCTGTGGGGTATAAAGTATGTGTCAGAGTTTTAATAAAGAGTCATTTTTTGGGTTTTGCCTAAACATCTTAATAAGAAAGAAGTACCTCCACAAGCTGTGGTGTGCATTGCCATCATCCCTCTAATTCATCATTGCATTACCCCTTACTTTGTATTGGGATTTTTGAGGCAATTGTACCAATCTTCTTTAAAATATTATTTTATTTAGAAAAATTATTTCAACATGGATATAGAAAATACACATGACATAAAAACAAAGCGAGTCCAATCATAATTTTCTTTGCAATGAAGGATATGACCGTTTGTGCATTATATATAGGTGATATCACCCAGCCTAGATGGTCCTACGGCTTGTTAGGATGGCCATCCTTGAGGCAGGGTTGATTCCTAAGCGTTTCAGAATAACTGTAAAATTCCTTCTTCAGGGAACAGATATCGCCATCTCTGTAGAGATAGATAATGTACAGACTAATACCTTACATGTAAATGTTTGAAAATAGCTTATACACAGTGCATAATTGGTTACACTTACATCGCAGCACAATCTGTCAATTTCTCGAATGGTCCTATTTCCTTGGGATCCCACACTCCGCTAAAGGTCCATTTCCCAAGTGTCAGGATGGTCGGCAGAAATTGCCAACAGCCGGTGCTTAAAGATGTGCATTCAAAAATTTCTAAATAAATAAAAATAAAAAGGGGAGAACATTCCCAAAAGGGAGCAAAAATGAGCTCCAATTAGGTCTTTTAAAATTGACTTACTGTTCCATATGAATATTGCACAAAAAAGTCCGGTATCAGGTTCCAGAGCGGGGTCTTGCCTAAACATCTTTTCTGTGTATGATTCTTGGGGTAAAGGGCTGATATTAGCTCTCGGTCTGCTGGAAGGATGGGTTTGGAGGGCAGGAGGCACTGATTGGCAGAAGCACCCAGGCGAGGTGCCAAGTGGTCCATCACACTTTCCCTGCATCCTCTTGTTTTACTGGCAAACTGCATTAGATCCCTTTGTGAACTTTAGCTTGCTAAGTATTAAGGCGGTTGGGGCTGCAAAGCAGGTAAATAATAATTCCTTAGGCTCCTTCCTGTAAAGTAACAGCTAAATACGCAGATGAAACTCACTAAGGGAGCTGTTTCCCTGCCAAAGGATTTATATTTCTACCCACCCAGTTCTGATGGAAACCTCTCCTCCCTTTCCCTTCCATTTCCTTTCCTTTATTTTTCCTTCTCTTTCCCTTTCCTTTCCCTTTTCTTTCTTTTCCCCTTCCCATTCCCTTCCCCCTTCCCTTTTTCCTTTTCTTTTCCTTTCCTTTCCTTTCCTTTCTTCTCCCCCCCCCCCTTTCACAAAAGTAACTCTTACTGGGGTAAATGTAAAGTTAAAGGGGACCTCTAGGTACTGCCTACTAAAAAATATATGGAAAGTGATACTAGAAACAACCTAGTAGAAAAATAGGGAGTATGCAAATAAATGGGAGTAATTCTCCCATTCTTACTTGGGCCTTTCAAAAAAGCTAATCAGAAGAACGGAACCACAACTTCTTTCTTGGGTCCAGATTCCTTTATTTTTTCTTTTTTTTCTTCTGTCCCTCCTCCTTCGTTTTTTTCCATTCCTTCCAAAAAGTAATTCTTACTGCCATTTAAAAAAAAGCTAATCTGAGACTTGGAGCCATGACTTTATAGTTAAGAATAGATTCCCTATGTTCCTTTTTCCTTCTAGCTATTGTACCCAATGTGTGAATAGTTGCTGTTCCTGTTTGGTGGACACTTTTAAGAGTCAGAAGCCCTGAAATTTCAGCAGCTGTGCAACACAGCTAGGTAAACCCACTACAGGAGGAAATTGGCTTCTTATTTGTGACTTCATAAAAGTTTAGTGTAACAAGCGTAGAACGAACAGCGACTTTTTAGAGGAATAATGTTTCATCATAAAAAAAAAATCCACGTTCTTTTTTATCCCCTCCGATTAAAGCTTTTATAAGCCAAAAAAAAAAAAAACCCAAGGAAGTATTTTAATGTTACTTTTGCCGTCTGAGTTTTATACCACCGATTGTTTAAATTACTTAATCACATAATAACGAGAAAGTCAATGACAACCCGTGAAGCTGATTGACTGAACCGCACTAAATGTGTCAGTGCTGAATGCTCACAATGAAAGCTCTATAATTTTATTTGGTATAATTTTTTTTATAAGATCTCTTCAGCACTTTAAAGTATATTACATGGATGGTAAAGTAATTGAAGAAAAAAAAGAGGGAATGAAAGAAGATTAAGAGGAACGGGGGTTGGTGGTTGTAGAGAAGGAGGAGAATTAAGTGATACATTGGATTGTCGGGTCTGGTTAGCAGGAGACGATCAGATGATGGAGGTGTAGGAACAGTGAATCCCATGTGACAGATGGTATTATATATAGATCTTAGTTCTTCTACCACTCCTCAATGGCCATTGTAAAATTGGGTACCATGTGGGAAACCAGCAAGTGTTTTCACTGGTAACATTAAGGGATTATTGTAATATTTTTCTTAAAAAAAAAAAAATGATACAACTTTCTCATTCTTCCTTATGTGTTATAAAGCTGTAAATGCAGACTTGTATATTCTTTCGCTAGTGCAGGGGTCTTCAAACTTTCCAAACAAAGGGCCAGTTTACTGTGCTTCAGAATTTAGAGGGGGCGGACTGTGGCCAGTGTCAGTAGAAAATGCCCTGGCATCAGTGGGAGTAAACAATCTCCCATCTTTGGCATTAGGGGAAATATTAGTGCCCTGTTGTTGGTGCCAATGGAAGGAATAGTGCCCCATCGTTGTGTCAGTAGGAGGGATAGTGTCCCATCATTGGTGTCAGTGGGAGGAATAGTGTCCCATCATTGGTGTCAGTGGGAGGAATAGTGCCCCATCATTGGTGTCATTGGGAGGAATAGTGTCCAATCATTGGTGTCAGTGGGAGGAATAGTGTCCCATCATTGGTGTCAGTGGGTGGAATAGTGCCCCATCATTGGTGTCATTGCGAGGAATAGTGTCCAATCATTGGTCTCAGCGGGAGGAATAGTTCACCATCATTGGTGTCATTGGGGGGAAAAGCATCCCATCATTAGTCTCAGTGGGAGGAATAGTGCCCCATCATTGGCATCAGTGGGAGGAATAGTGCCCCATCATTGGTGTCAGTAGGAGAAATAGTGCCCCATCATTGGTGTCAGTGGGAAGAATAGTGCCCCATCATTGGTGTCAGTGGGAGGAATAGTGTCCCACCATTGGTCTTAGTGGGAAGAATAGTGCCCCATCATTGGTGTCAGTAGGAGAAATAGTGCCCCATCATTGGTATCAGTGGGAGGAATAGTGTCCCATCATTGGTGTCAGTGAAAGGAATTGTGCCCCATCATTGATGTCAATGGGAGAAATAGTGCCCCATCATTGGTGTCAGTGGGAGAAATAGTGCCCCACCATTGGTGTCATTGGGAGGAATAGTGCCCCATCATTTGTGTCAGTGGGAGGCATAGTGTCCCATCATTGGTGTCAGTGGGAGGAATAGTGCCCCATCATTGGTGTCATTGGGAGGAATAGTGTCCAATCATTGGTCTCAGTGGGAGGAATAGTGCCCCATCATTGGTGTCATTGGGGGGAAAATCATCCCATCATTTGTCTCAGTGGGAAGAATAGTGCCCCATCATTGGTGTCAGTAGGAGAAATAGTGCCCCATCATTGGTGTCAGTGGGAAGAATAGTGCCCCATCATTGGTGTCAGTGGGAGGCATAGTGTCCCATCATTGGTGTCAGTGGGAGGAATAGTGTCCCATCATTGGTGTCAGTGGGAGGAATAGTGCCCCATCATTGGTGTCATTGGGGGGAAAATCATCCCATCATTTGTCTCAGTGGGAAGAATAGTGCCCCATCATTGGTGTCAGTAGGAGAAATAGTGCCCCATCATTGGTGTCAGTGGGAAGAATAGTGCCCCATCATTGGTGTCAGTGGGAGGAATAGTGTCCCATCATTGGTCTCAGTGGGAAGAATAGTGCCCCATCATTGGTGTCAGTAGGAGAAAGAGTGCCCCATCATTGGTATCAGTGGGAGGAATAGTGTCCCATCATTGGTGTCAGTGAAAGGAATAGTGCCCCATCATTGGTGTCAATGGGAGAAATTGTGCCCCATCATTGGTGTCAGTGGGAGAAACAGTGCCCCACCATTGGTGTCAGTGGGAGGAATAGTGCCCCATCATTTGTGTCAGTGGGAGGCTTAGTGTCCCATCATTGGTGTCAGTGGGAGGAATAGTGTCCCATCATTGGTGTCAGTGGGAGGAATAGTGCCCCATCATTGGTGTCATTGGGAGGAATAGTGTCCAATCATTGGTCTCAGTGGGAGGAATAGTGCCCCATGATTGGTGTCATTGGGGGGAAAAGCATCCCATCATAGTCTCAGTGGGAGGAATAGTGCCCCATCATTGGTGTTAGTGGGAGGAATAGTGCCCCATCATTGGTGTCAGTAGGAGAAATAGTGCCCCATCATTGGTGTCAGTGGGAGGAATAGTACCCCATCATTGGTGTCAGTGGGAGGAATAGTGTCCCATCATTGGTCTCAGTGGGAAGAATAGTGCCCCATCATTGGAGTCAGTAGGAGAAATAGTGCCCCATCATTGGTATCAATGGGAGGAATAGTGTCCCATCATTGGTATCAGTGGGAGGAATAGCGCCCCAATGTTGGTGTCAGTGGGAGGAATAGGGCTCCGTCATTGTTGTCAGTGGGAGGAATAGTGTCCCATCATTGGTGTCAGTGGGAGGAATAGTGTCCCATCATTGGTGTCAGTGGGAGGAATAGTGCCCCATCATTGGTGTCAATGGGAAGAATAGTGTTCCATCATGGGTGTCAGTGGGAGGAATAGTACCCCGTCATTGGTGTCAGTGGGAGGATTAGTGCCCTGTCATTGGTGTCAGTGGGAGCAATAATGCCCCACTGTTGGTTTCAGTGCAGAAACGTTTGCCCTGTTGTTAGTGTCAGTGGGAGGCATAGTACCTCATATCAGTGGGAGGAATAGTGCCCCAAGGGTGGCATAAGGGTATGCAAATGGCTGCAGTTTGGAGACCACTGCATGGCAGATAGTGCAGTCTACATCTTTGCTGTGTTACCTCTGAGTTAAAATAAATTACAGGATAAGTCACATAGACAGTCAGTTCTTTGAAATCAGTTTGTCAAAACACATGAACTTGCATGGTAAACAGTAGAGTGCAACCAACTCTAAATAGGAAACATGTTATGCATATGTACTTAGCAAACATACACTATATTGTCAAAAGTATTGGGACTCCTGACTTTACACGCACATGAATGGCATCCCTGTCTTAGTCCGTAGGGTTCAGTATTGAGTTGGCCCTCCCTTTGCAGCTATAACAGCTTCAACTCTTCTGGGAAGGCTGTCCACAAGGTTTAGGAGTGTCTATGGGAATGTTTGACCATTCTTCCAGAAGTGCATTTGTGAGATCAGGCACTGATGTTGGACCAGTCAAGTACCTCCATCCCAAACTCGCTCATCTATGTCTATGGACCTTGCATTGTGCCTTTTTGCCTATGGGACTGCAATGAAATAGCCACCCAGCACAGTCCCGCTGCACCTGGTGTGAATGTACCTTTAAAGATAGAGCCCTGAATATCAGTAATTTCCCATATATAAAGGAGCGAGCCCTGAGCATCAGTCAGCTTACATGTATATAGAAGGGAAACAGTCCTGAGCATTGGTCAGCGCATAGATATATAAAGGATTGAGAAAGTCCTCAGTATCAGTCAGCTCATATACAGTATATATAAATGAGAGGGAGTACTGAATATTATTATATAAAATGCAAATACCGCACTAAAAGTAACAAGAACTCAATTGTGCAAAAAAAAACATACAGTATATAATAAAACATAAATTGTGAATTAAATAATAAATAAATAATCATACAGCTGCTGCTTTCAATAAAAAATCAAAGATAAGGTCAACACTCGTGTAATAAGTCCAGTGTTAGCAGCGCTTCCAGAGTAATATGGTAGATTACAAAGTAAATAATGATATTAAATGTTCAGTGAAAAAGTGCCAGTGCCAGGGAAAATAAATTGCCCGTGCTGGAACCAAAACTTCTTAAACTTATGTGAATAATCTTCAATCAGTGTCCTCCACCTCTGTTCACCACGTGCAAAAAGGTAAAAATTGGAGGCTCACCAGAAATATGGATAAACAACGCCTTTGGGTATATCTGTGGGGAACTCAGCATTGGACCATCACACCCAGAATGTATGCTTCCAATCCAACACTGCAGGAGCACTCAAGCCAGCTTGTGCATAATCGCGATTGCAAGCTTTAACCAGACACTAATAAAAGTCACAACACTGCTATATACTGCTGATGAGAAAAGGTATTTAGCAGTTTATATTTGCTTCCACAATTGCATTTCCATGTTCTGTGTACTGTGGGAGACCAGATATATAGAACGCAGGGTGCTGAGTTTGGTAACACTTTAACTGCAAGGGAGAAAAGTAAGGAAACGAATATGGCTTTACAATCTGGCAGGATCAGCAAGAGATTCATTTTTAGTTAAGAGTTAATATGGCAATCTAAACCCTGCTATTGCTATAGCCGAGGTTCTATAAAGGTGCTGAAAGCCTTCCCTTGCTTTTTATTCCAAGGGGTTCTGTTGGATGCATCCAAGTTCAGGGATGTGTGAGGATGGTGGGCCGGTCCTCTGTAGTGCTGAAAAAGAGACATGGTCCACATATTACCACATGGTCCACATATTACCACATGGTCCACATATTACCTGTAAAGTTAGCACTCTGCCCAGTGGGTGGGCAGCTGTATAGGACAGCCAATGTTCTCCAAAAGAGTAAAATAATCAGGTAAATATATATTTGTGGCTGCAGTTTCTATTTCCATTTTCTTGATAGATTTTAGAGCACAACCTTGTCCCTAGGGAGGGGCATTACAATTTACACCGTCCTAATGAAACTAATGATAATCTTCAGTAACCACGGGACATTTGCATACATTTTATTTTGTAACCTTGGTGTTGGCTGCAGCTGGGGATAGAAAAGTGTAAAACATACGCATGTAAATTTATGATGCGTACCACAATACAATCAATATCATTTAGTTTATATCAGCCGGCTGTAGTTTATCTCATTTTCCGCCATGTCTGACAAGCTCATTCTTTCTCACACGTTGATATTTCTTGCGGCGGAATTAGTGGTCAGAGGCGGCTTTGTGAAAGATATAAAGCTAATGCAAACAAGTGACTTTTATTAGTGGTGAGAACTTCTTCTCTAGCTTAGGCTCGTCGGCTTTAGTACTATAGATTTCACCAGGGGAGGTCTGGGTGGGGGGCAGAGGGACATTTTAGTTTAAAAATATACCGTATGTTGGGCTGGTTGCCCTTAGTGGACATACTGCCCCATTCAGATCACAGCAGTCATCTTGTTCAGCTGATAAATTACTCCCTTATTTACGATTTATCCCAGTTGTTTTTTTAGCATACATATGTATGTGAAAAGGTTTGTTAGATAAAACCATATTCCTTATGAAAACCCCTACCTTTTGTCATGGTCAGAAATCACCCTGACACAGTATGTAGTATAGTTATAAAAAATAAAAAAAACACGCAAAGCTGTTTGTCCATTGAAACTGCTTGTGAACTCCTTCTGTGCCAATTGGGCAAAATCAAATGTTCTGGAGCTATATACGCAGCAGAAATGCTGCATTATGTCCACTAGATGGAGCTGAGGAGCTTACTTTTTTCCTATGGTAGCCAGTGCCTTTTAGTGGCCACAACGCAGTATATTTCCAATTCCCACATTTTCAATCTGCACTGGATTTTGGCTTATTCACACAGAACAATTTTATATGTATCTAGGGTGAGTGGGTATGGTGGCACTTATCAAAAGAGCACCTCATCCCAGCGTGTAATTGTAAATAAGGGAAGGGAGGGAAAAGGAAAGATCTGGGGGAAGGGGAAGGGAGCAAGGATGGGAGAGAAATGTGGCCGGGAAAAGGGGTAAAGGATAATTTGTGGGACTATAGCTGTGCGGATGATATAGCTGAAGACAACAAAAGAAGGGAAAGGAGAAACAGGAACTGGCTAATTTCTTAAAATATAATGATTTTTATTTTAACATGTGCTAAAAGATAGTACTATTTGTACTGTTGAATCATTTGGTAATTAAAACCATATCACAATATAACTAGTTTACATAGCATTGTACAGTAGGATACATGGTAACGGTTACAGCAGTTTGAGGTCTGTGTAGGTGTCCAACATGTTTCGCCTGTGAAGGCTTCCTCAGGGACTAAAACAAACCCAAGCTTTACATAAATCTAGTTACAAAAACAGTAAGAGTTGGAATGGATGAACAGCTGTACATTTTTTTTTATAAATACACCTCTTTGTGTGGTTCATTTAAGTTAATCTCCAGGTTTCCAGGTATCCCAGGTTTTTTTTTTTTGTTCAGCTTTAAAGGAGACCTAAATTTTGATTTTGGGTCCACTTTTAAGTGTTTTGAGATGCTGAACCTATCACAGCAACCTGAAGGGATAGTGTCATAGACATACTGTTAACCAGGTGACTAAAATCATGTATACACCACTCCAACTCCCCCCACCCCACCACACCTTCCAGGATGAAAGGTCCTCTGGTAAGAGAGAACTTGATGTTGCTAGTTCCCAGTTATCTTAGATGGCTACAGAACTCCTCTATGTTTTAGAGAAGGGACGGGGGGGACGGGGGTGTTATGTAGTCATGTTCTAGGAGGCAATGCTGCTTCTTTATACATACAACATTGAGTAAACATTGTCACTCTTGGACAGGAAGTTTATTACTGGCAGGATCATCTAGTAAAAACAAAGGGAAGATGCCTGAAAAAAGAAAATGAACTATCACATATAAGGACTGGTAAGCTGTGCAATATAATACATGTTTGCCTTTAAGTTTAGATACACTTTAAACATAGGGGTGGGGGGATAGTGAAAATGCCACTTCAGCCTTGAGCTACATCTTTAAAGGGCAGTGGCACCCTCTGCCATCTTTCTTTGCTGTAGTGGCCATGATTACTTTCTAGTATCTAAGCTTAGCAGTCCTCAAGACCTCATTTATCAGGCATCGAAAATACCAAACTATCAATAACCGGGCAGGCTCTGCACACGGGGATTACAGAAGTGACAGTGAGTGGTGTTAACAACAAGTTGAAGTAGAATAATATTGTCTCCCTCAGTCTATTTCTCTGAAACAAAATGGTTTCCATCCGTCATGTCCTCAGCAGCCAGCTGGCCATTTCTAATTTTTTTTTCCTTCACTCTCACCTAAACTAATCCACTGCGTGATTCGGTTACAGCTGGGCTCTTTTATTTGCCCAGGCCTTCTGAGATTCCAGCAATACGGGAGTGTAGCCATCCTGTAACTTCCAGATTTACAGTTGCAGACTCTAGGGGAATCGTGACAGCCACCGGTGAATGCGGGAACGCCTAATAACCGCTCACTGGTAATCTTGTTTCGTTAACCTTCCTTGTATGGGCAGCTATCCGTGGAGCCTTACTTTTAACTACTCATTTAGGCACAATAGGAGGCCTGCGCTAAATGGCCTGTGTCATGTTGCTACACACTGACACGATCCCAAGCTGTTGGTGATAGAGGGAGGTGAGGACTGCCGGGCAATGGAGAAATCAGCTAACACACCACAGGCTGAGAACAGTAACAGAGGAAGGTTAAAAGAAATGTTAATACCTACAGCAAGTACTGTGAGGGAGCTTTATTGATGATGTTAGCATCGGAATGAGGTGCAGAATTAGAGCAGATCAGGCCACTGCTGACAATTTAGTATGTATGTGTAACACATTAGCTGCTGTTCTCATACCCCCAACTTTCTGAGATTTATTTTTATTAGTTATTTATTTATTTCAGGTACTTATATAGCGCCATCAATTTACGCAGCTTTTTACATATACATTGTACATTCACATCAGTCCCTACCCTCAAGGAGCTTACAATCTAAGGTCCCCAACTCACATTCATACATACACAGACTAGGGCCAATTTAGACAGGATTCAATTAACCTAGCAGCATGTCTTTGGAGTGTGATACTGTGGACAGTACTGTACATGGGTTCACACCTAGGGTATGGGAACCAAATAATGAGGGTCTGGAACTCTGAATAATTAACATATAACAATAATAAACATATTTTAACAGGATTCTCTGCATTATTGAACCTGAAACCCAAGTGGAAAAATCAACTCATTGGTAATGATTTACTAAGGCAAATAGACTGTGCAGTTTTACTCTCTACAAAGTGCAGTTCCTCCAGAGCTTAGTAAACGAGGAGAAGAAAAAAAAATCTAGATCGGATTATATTGGCCAGATAAGGAGTATACAACCATATAAAAACAATGTGTTTATTACAAAACAGAATTAAAATACCATACAATGTATGTGGCATGATTATGACTTAAAAACAAATATACATTTTTTTACTCATTAACTGAGTCAGTTGCACATGATTCTGAAATAATTAACATTCATGATAATGATTAATGATAATGCCAAGTGTAAGTATAGAACTGAGTCAACACATTTCGCTTGAAGAAGCTTCATCATGACGCATGAAAATTATATAGCACTTATCTATGAAGAAAAATAACATTAAGAAATAAATATAAATAATTACTCTGCTGACTCCCATCATCCAATCATGTGCAAGCAAAAATCTTGTTGTTTTTATTTGCCTTGCGTGTGATTGGGTATTCTTTGCAAAGTGAAGCTTTACCTCTTTTACAAAACTGGAGCAACTGCACTTTGCAGAGTGCAACTGCACTTGCAAAGTGCACAGTCTATTTGTCTTTAGTAAATCTACCCCCATGTGTCAGAGTAACATTTTCAGTAGCTGTAACTCCTTTCCATGTTTTCATTGCACAAAAACAGCACAAGTCTCAGTATTTGTAGCTGGTATGTGTATTTGTGATTTGGTAATTTTCTATCAGCTTTTTTGCTTCTAACTATCCATATGTAAAGGAAAACTTGAGCTAGTGAATACTGGAATACTGGCACATGAAAGCATTGGTGGAGGGCCATAGGGTCATATTGGGCGATCCATTGGGGGTTTGTAATTGTAAAAAGATTAAGCACCCCTGTTTTAGCAGAAAGTATGCAGGAAAAGAACAAGACCCCAGTTACACACATAATATACAGGTTGGGTGAAAGTTATGGTGCAGTGGAGTTTAGTGTATTTTTATAAAGGTTTATATATTTAACTCTGCGTGGAGTTTGCATGTTCTCTCTCTGTTCACCTGGATTTCCTCTGGGTACCCCAGTTTTTTTCCTAACTCCAAGGACTTGCTCCTTTTCAAATTGGCCCTGGTATGTGTGCAAATGTACATTCTGCACGCCAGTGCCAAGTCGCGCAATAGGGGAGAATGGAGGAAAGACCTGACTATCTACCTTGTAAGAAACTTGCCAAGAAAATCCTAGAGAAAAAAAAAATGCTTTCAAGTGTTTCCGTCATGTCAGAGAACTGGCCACTGGAATCACCTATAGTCAGATACAACTGAATGGATATATACTTATATACTGTACATACATCTGACTTACAATAGGGACAACTAAATAGAAATTGGGTTGGCTCCAAATAAAGCCTTTCTATATGGGTTAGGAGCTACGTATTCTGTACAACCAACTGTGATAGTTTGAAAACATTTGTGATTGATTTATCTTACTACAGCATTTCAGCACCTTATAGTATACAGTATATATACAGTATATAGCCTTGTGTTTTTTCTAGTTCTGCATAGAGCAGGGGATGGTTAAAACCTTTATTTTTTTGCTATGTCCTGTTGGGAAGATTTCTGTTTACTACCTATACTGGAGATAAAACAGGAAGCTAGAATAAGTCTTTCCAATTTCCAATCTTACCTGACATTTACACCTGAATCTTTTTTTCATAATTCCTGAAGAAAAAACAACTCAAAACGATCAAGAAACCCATTATTTGGGCATTAACATTAAGTGTAACCAGGCGCAAGAAAAGTGGGGCACTAGTGCAACAAGATGGCCATGATGGGCATGGTTATGCGTTTCAAGGTTTGACAAAGGGGCCATGCCCTGAAACACATAACCATGTCCATTTATGCCACATGACATCATCACAGCCATCTTGTGGGCCTACTGCACCTCCTTGCTGTCCACAGTGGTTCTCATCCATGTGATACACACAGGCAGTCTTCTGCTTCTGTTGGATCTTCCTGGTGTTTGCCTGGTTTACTTCCTGGTTCCAAGCACCTTACACTACATCCACCCTGAGGGGCTTGCTCACCATTGGAAGGTTGTCACCTGCTGGAGACTTATCAATACACTTTTTAATGTCTTGTAAATGTGAGTGCATATTTATTGTTTTTAATTTCACAAATATGTCACACTTAGGTAGTGGCTTTTTCTCTCCTTCTTTTTGTTCTTACATAAACTAAACAATGTTGGACTTCCCATAACCATCTGCCCAGGTGAGAATGGTCTTCAGTACAAATATGGAGGATGAAACTTCCCAGTAGGGACACTTAAATATAAACTTGACAGGGGGTCTAAACCTAGTTTACCCTATTTAAAACGAAAATATTTTATTTAGCTATGCATACAGTTCTAATAAGTCTAAGAAGTAGTCAGGTATATGTTTTATTGGTACAATACTACAATTGAATCAATAATACAGGAACTAATGAATCACCCTGTGATCTTATCACAGTGGAGGTGACTATGTATGTCTGTGGAGTTCTGCATTACGTAAATATGTTGCTTTTTCCTCCATGGGCAAAGGACAGATTCAGTTTATGTTTCTAGTTCCACAAAAACAGAAATCTCCTCTATGCATCAAAACTATTCCATAAATAATGCAGGACCAGTCAACCCCAATAGGTAACTTTGAGAATCACATAGAATCTCCAGAAACAGATCTCCAGCCTTTAACCATCTTTCACAAGCCCTAAATATCAAATGCAACAGGGCTTAGTGAACCTGACATGGGCACCAATATGGAGCAGCGATCAAACAACATGGAGTCAGTCATTACAAAACATTGTACTTGATTCTGAATCCCCATTGGGAGTTTCTGCCTCAGTCGATTGCAGAATGAAGGTTTTATTCCGGCACAGCTTCTAAGGCTTCTTTTGCAAGAATCCTCTCCTCTCACAGTTCTAATTTTCCTTCCCAAAGAGATAAAAAGCCAGGAGAGAAATCATACCGGCTACTTGAATCGTTTTGAGTTGACAGCCGAATGTCAAATCACCGAAAAGGCAACTGGTTCTTGACTCGGTATCATTTATAATTCCCTTCGAGGAGTTCAATGACAAGAAATGGAGAAGACATACAAATTTGTCAAGGTTCAGGCAAAGAATCTATATTCCTTTTAGATTCTGGAGGAAAAAAATCATGAAGCTGGAATTATAGTTAAAGGCCTAGTAAACATACATTAAATGAAACAAGTTTTAAAGTGATCTGGGAAGGTTAAAATGTGGCATCTGCCATTGCTGACATAAAGGATGCGGAATTTAGGGCTGTTATCTTGATCGTGGTTTCGCTACCTAGTAAGTCATTGAACTGAAATAAGACTTTTTCAGCTTTCACTGGCTAAACAGAATTTAGCAGAGACTCCCTTATTTTGAACCTCATAGGTTCACAGTAATAACATTCACAAATTAATATGTGAAAGTTTCAGATACTGGTTTAGGTTTCTAAAGACATTTGGGGTAAACCAGGGATTTAAAAGCTGTACATTCCAGCTGACATAAGACATAGGCTAGGTATACACTTGCGGTTGAGGACGGCAAAAATGCACAGTTGAACCATGTTTGTACTGCCCCCAATCACTTTCCCTTAAGCTGCAAGGTAGCAAATGGGGTAATGCAGATGCTGCAGCTGCAATGCAAAAACGACCCCCCGTCACGTTCAGTAGGCAGTACTCAACTGTATGGGGCCGAACTGCAACTGCCCCACAAACAGTGGTGAAAGAATACTTCCACCCCACTTGTCAATGCCCTCTGAAAAGATCCGTCACATGGACTTCCTATGGAGACTACAAGAGACTGTTTCAACACATATTACGCTAACATGGGCCACTGTTTTCACCATCAGGAAATCCACCCTGAGAAATGCCATACAGCACATATGTCAAACACAAGGCCTATGAGCCGAATCTGGCCTGCCAGACCTTGTCATGTGGCCCTCTCTCCCAGTTTTGCAGCTGGATCGTGGAGGAACTATATTCCACCACCTCTGGCTCTCACCCTCCGCTCCCCGCTCCCCACTGTCACTTGTCAACAGATGTAACAGATCTCTCAAAACGGGGCACAGCAGAGACAGCTTTCCTAAATGTGGAAACGAGAACGATCTTCAAGGCAGTGCCGCCTACACAGTGTATATACCCAAATATATGGGTAGTAGAGAGAGAGACACCTACACAGAATGGTACTAGAGGCACTTACATAGGGAGAGGTAGGAGTGACTAGAGATTCAACAAAGATTTGGGTGGGTTGGGGCAGGAGGGGTTGGTGTTGCACACTATGCATAGTGCACTTCTAATCCCTGCACTCTGTACACAGTGCACCCCTGAACTCTGCTCTCTATACACGGTGCACCCCTGAACTCTGCAGTCTGTATGTAGTGCACCCCTGAACTCTGCACTCTTTACGTAATGCACTCCTGTACTTTCTACGTAGCACACCCCTAAAAAGAGTAGATACATAGTCTTACAGATACATCCAGCCCTTGGAGGGCAGCCATACTGGTGATGTGGCCTGCAATGAAATTAAGCTTGAAGCCCCTGTCATACTGCCATTGCTGGAGTACACATAGGCAGGAAAAGACTGAATAGAGGAAACAAGGATGCAACAAAGGATGAAAAAAGGTTGAAACAAATATTTCAATAAAAAATAGCAATTATTGACCATGCACAGTGGTTTAATAAACTTGCAGTGTCTGTGGAGACCCCCCCCCATGGCTGCATACATAAAGAAAGGCAAGAGCAGCATTTAAAAATGAGGACCGCAGAATCTAGAACTACTAGGGGGAATTTCCATTACTAAAGGTGAACGTATACTCTAAAGAGAATTCACAAGAATTGCAGTGGGATCAGTACTGGTAGGATCCTAATGAACAGTCTGTGACAGTGCTGACAAACAGGCAGGTCATATGTCCTCCGTGAATGAAGCCTTAAAGGATATATCCAACATTTCTCCTTATTCTGGAGTGACATTACTTCCTTGGCAGAAGAACATTTGTTGAATCCCTTTACAATGTGCACCAGGGATAGCTTGTGTGACATATAACAGAAATGTCATGTGACACACCAATTAAACAGAGGACCTACCACCGGCTGTACAGTTCTATGACCAACACAACATTGTAACCCGTGTTCTCATAATAGAAGGTCAGTTTCTGCTTAGTGACTGTGACACGCAAGGTTTTTATACGACATCGCAAAGCCACTTGGATTCCTGATGTAATTGGATGACAGCCTGGCGTGAGCCTAATCTCACGGTTTATGTGGATCTTCAAAAATGATTACCGCCACCTAGATACTGCAGAGAATTCCAATTTTACAAATTCCCTGCGATCAGACAATTTAAAACATCCCTTCTGCTTGTCTGAGAAAATAATGAGGATTAAGAATACACTGTGCGTTGAAACAGACCAACCGCAGCACCTTTTATTTTCATGTTAACTGCAGGTTTACCTGGCTCTCAGCTACAGGCATTGAAATTGTTAGTGGATGTAAGAGATGGAGATGCAACAAAGCAAACAATGATTGAACTACTATGAAGAAGCTTCGGGAAAGAGGAAGAAATGTTAAATCGGATGCTGTATTCAATGTAAATAATGGCTTCAAGAATGTCAGGTTTTATGATCTGTTCTGTTTCAAAGGGCCTTTGATTTTATTTTTATTTTCTGTACCACAGCTCATCCAAGCTCTGAAACTAAAAAAAATCTAACATTTAAGGATCCGGAGGTAAGCGTTAGAGTACATAACGTTTCATAACACAGAACTTTTTTTCCGCAAGCCAATACGTAGTTTCCACTATGTCGATATAAATGTTAGAGCTCGCTGGAGGGAGAACCAAGAAGCAACCGCAGCTTTTCTTTCCTAGAGTTGTATCTAGGGAGGGTTTAGGAGTAACTTGGTGAACCATGATCTGGAAAGAGTGGGTTAGATCTTAGCATAATCTACAGTTATATTTTGTTTTAAATGAGATAAAGTATTGAGCATACAGGGTGTACATATTAACACAAAGCATCATACTATGCTTTTTTCAAGCAGAAATAAAGCCATTATATAAAGCATTGCTAGCAGATATATAGGTCCATATATATTTGGACACAGGCACAATCTTAGTTTTTTTTCAGGTGTTTACCAAAACATATTCAAACTATAGTTATATAATGCATATGGGCTGAAATTGCACACTCTCAATTTGAGGGTATGTACATCCAAATCGGAGGAAGGATTTAGGAATTACAGCTCTTAAGAATAGCCATCCCTTCTTTTCAAGGGACCAAAATTAATTGAGCAAATGATTCAAAACCTGTTTCATGGCCAGGTGTGGGCTACTCCTTTGTTATTTCTTCATCACTTAAGCAGGTAAAAGGTCTGGAGTTGATTCTAAGTGTGGTATTTGCATTTGCAATCTATTGTTGTGAACCTACATCATGCTTTCAAAGAAGCTGTCCATGCAAGTGAAACAAGCCATTGTACGATGCACTGGTGAGCTTAGCAACATAAAAAGGGCTGGACGTCCATGGAAGACAACAGTGGTGGATAATCACAGAATTCTCTCTATGGTAAAGAAAAAAACATTCACAACATCCAGACAAGTGGAGGACACTTTCCAGGAGGTGGGCGTATCATTGTCAAAGTCTACAATCAAGAGAAGACTTCACGAGAGCAAATACAGAGGGTTCCCCACAAGGTGCAAACCATTCATAAGCCTGAAGAATAGAAAAGCCAGATTAAACTTTGGCAAAAACATCTAAAACAGCCAGACCAGTTCTGAAAAAGAATTCTTTGGACGGATGAAACTAAAATTAATCTGTACCAGAATGACAGGGAGAAAAAAGTGCGGAGAAGGCTTGGAACAGCTCATGATCCAAAGCACAGACCGTCATCTATAAAACATGGTAGAGGCAGTGTGATGGCATGGGCATGCATGGCTTTCAGTGGCACTGGATCATTGGTGTTTATTGATAATGTGACAGAAGACAGAAGCAGCCGGATGAATTCAAGGGGGTTTAGAGATCACTGTCAGCCCAGATTCAGCCAAATGCAGCAAATTTGATTTGACAGTGCTTCACAGTATAGATGGATAATGATCCAAAACACACTGTATTAGCAACCCAGGAGATTTTGAAGGAAAATAAGTTGAATATTCTGCAATGGCAGAGTCAATCACCTGATCTCAAACCATTTGAGCATGCATTTCACTTGCTGAAGGCAAAACTAAAGGCAAAAAGACCCACAAACAAAGAAAGACTGAAGACGGCTGTAGTTAGAGTCTGGTACAGCATCAGAAAGGAGGAAACCCAGTCTTTGGTAATGCCCATGGGTTCCAGACTTCAGGCAGTCATTGCCAGTAAAGGATTCTCAACAAAATATTAAAAATTAACTTTTTATTTATGATTATATTCATTTGTCCAATTACATTTGAGCTTGGAGGGACTGTGTATAAAAATGGTTGCAGTTCCTAAACTTTGTACCTGATATTTATGTTCAACCCCTTGAATTAAAGCTGAAAGTCTGCACTTCAAATTAATTTGGATTGTTTCCTTTTCATTTTATTCTGGTGGCATACAAAGCCAAAAGTATGAAAATTGTGCCTGTGTCCAAATATATATGGACTAAAGTGTATCTCTCATCTGCCATATAATATGTTCATTGGTTGCCAGGATGCTGCCGGCCCAGGCTGCACAGTGTCTTTGGTTGCTAGGACTCTGGCACTACAGAGCATCCTTGGTTTGTACAACATAATAATACATGTTGCTTTGTGGCTCAGGGGCTTAACATACACAGGGCTGAAAAAAAAATGGTACCCAAATGCACGTTGCGTGTTTTGCCATGATTTGGAATTGATCGCAAATCACCTAATGCGAACGTTGACTAAATCTGCTAGTCCATCTCACACTGCCCTTCCCCCAGACTGACAATGCTGCTGTCCAAAGGTGCGCTCTTTCATCCAGAGTGTGGGCACTCTAATACAAGAGGTCTGTTACTGGCTAGATCACCAGGTGAAAACAGAGGGAAAACGCTTAAAAATATGTAATATGATGATTGGTAAGCTGCAGTATATTATATTTTTGGTTTTGAAGAATACAGTAGTGTGTACTCCCTCTAACCTCAGCCTAATGATTGGACAGTTAAAGAGCACAAGTAGACTCATGAGGTCATGCCTCTGCTCACACTGCTCTCTCCTCTTAGCATGTTCCTTGTCAGTACATTTGTATAAAATAATGCCTTGGCTTTAAGTCCTTTTAAGGACTTAAAAAGGCTTTTTATATATATATATTTTTAAAAAAATAACAAACATGCCTATACTTACCTGCTCTGTGTAAGGGTTTTGCACAGAGACAGAGCAGCCCTGATCCTCTTCTTCTGGGGTCTCCCACTGGTATTTCAGGCCCCTCCTCTCCACCGGGTACCCCCACGGAGAGCTGCTTTCCCTTGGGGCACCCATGCGGGCTGCTGCATCTATTGTAACAGACAGACCGCCCCCCCGCTCCTGTGTCACTGGATTTGATTGAGAGCAGCGGGAGCCAATGGCCCCTGCTGCTATCAATCTGTCCAATGGGGAGAGACAGTGGCTTATGTGCATCGCTGGATCGGATTCGGCTCAGGTAAGAAAAAGGGGGGTCTAGGGGGAGCTGCAGCACAGAAGAACCTTAAGGCTTTAAAACCACTTTAATGACTTATTAATGAATACTTTTCATTGCAATTAATGAATATAAAAATACATCTGCCTGGAGTTAACCTTTTGATACAGACCCCCTGCTCTGAAGGGGGCCGTCTTCTGCCCACCACCCCCTACTGGCTTTCATCATACTGACATTTATTGAGAGATAAAATCTCAAAAGTCTTATTGTATCCTGTTTAAAAATCTTTTAGAAAAAAAAAAAAAGAAATTCCAAGTGCACATTACCTGATAATACCTGATAATACTTATATTAATTAGTAGCTTGCATCTTCAGAGGAGTTTTCCTTTAAGCTCTCCTTTTGGAACCGTATCATGTTAGCACTGTCAGTGTTTTGGGAGATAAGCGAATGGCGGGGTTGCATATCAGTTCCTGTTATTAATTTAGAGCTTCAGTAATTCCTCGGGAGACCCCTGACATGCTGCTTTTCAGAGCGGAGTTACCCACCTGGGATTGCGGCTTTATAAATTTGTGCTTAGAAAACCTACCTCAGTCTCCACCAGCGAAATCAGCACTACACATGACTAATGCACAGAACGGAGCACCAACTTTCCTGCCGTTCTACAGGGAATCCACCCCTTAAATTACATGAACCGTGATGCAAATAAGGAAGCAGAAGCTCATTTATTAAGTCAATTTATTATTTTGTCTAATGCTGCAAGGACAGGTTTGCTGTTTTTCACGGGGTACAAATATTTGTCATTTTCTATAGTTTTACGCTTAATTACGTGCTGTAAAAATAGACAGCACTCAGTGGAGCTGAGCATTTTATGGAGTGTGACTGCTTTCAGCTTTATAGTTCAAAAGCAACTGACTATCCTTGAGGTACATTTCCCAAAATGGCTCAGTGTTATTTAGGATATGATTGTACAGAATGACCCTCCAATCGATCTACCCCCCATTTAAATTATATTTTACATTCTATTAGCTGAGGCCTTCCCCCTTTCCTCCAGTTTCCAGGTAGCAAACCGACCGCCATCCATCGACCCAGTACCACTACTCCAACCTTAAAGTTTACAATTAGGTCTTCTTCACATGGCCATTTAGCCACATACACCGGATTCCAACAGCAAGAATCAGCGCATTCTTGCAGTTTGAATGGCAGGTGAATGTGTATAGTGACAAAGTCAGCTGTGTCCCTCTGTCCTTAACCGCAGGTAATCGCATGATTTTTGCGACTACATACAACCCATGGTGGCTGCTGTCAGACACTCATTTGTTTATTTAGGTTGAACTGGCTATATAATGCACCTGTCATTTCAGCCACAAGAATCCACTGATTCCTGCCACTACTGTATATGGATGAGGCTAAAGAGAAATGTGAAGGGGGCCTTACAATGAAGTCGGTTATTCTTGTAGAATCTTCATTGTCAAGTGCATTCTCACACCAAAAAAAAAAAAAATTGGGTTAAAATAGAAAATGCATGGTTAGCTAAAAAGGTGGACTTTAAAGTTATTGATTAACCACTTCAATACTGGGCACTTTCACCCCCCTCCTTCCCGGACCATTTTTCAGCTTTCAGCACTGTCGCACTTTGAATGCCAATTGCGCGGTCATGCAACATTGTACCCAAATTACATTTTTATCATTTTTTTCACACAAATAGAGCTTTCTTTTGGTGGCATTTAATCACCACTGGGTTTTTATTTTTTACGCTACAAATAAAAAAAAATAAATAAAAAAATGCATTTTTCTACGTTTCTGTTATAACATTTTGATACTGGTATATTTCTTTGGTAAAAGTAACCCAAATAAGTGTTTATTTGGTGTTGCGGGTGATGGGGGACAGACAGATGTTTTGGGGACTGTGACAGATGTGATGGGGACATACAGATGTTTTGTGTATGGTGACAGATGGGATGGGGGCATACAGATGTTTTGTGTATGGTGACAGATGTGACGGGGGCATACAGATGTTTTGTGTATGGTGACAGATGTGATGAGGACATACAGATGTTTTGGGGACTGTGACAGATGTGATGGGACAGACGGATGTTTTGTGTATGGTGACAGATGTGATGGGGCATACAGATGTTTTGTGTATGGTGACAGATGTGATGAGGACATACAGATGTTTTGGGGACTGTGACAGATGTGACGGGGGCATACAGATGTTTTGTGTATGGTGACAGATGTGATGAGGACATACAGATGTTTTGGGGACTGTGACAGATGTGACGGGGACATACAGATGTTTTGTGTATGGTGACAGATGTGATGGGGGCATACAGATGTTTTGTGTATGGTGACAGATGTGATGGGGGCATACAGATGTTTTGTGTATGGTGACAGATGTGACGGGGGCATACAGATGTTTTGTGTATGGTGACAGATGTGATGAGGACATACAGATGTTTTGGGGACTGTGACAGATGTGATAGGACAGACGGATGTTTTGTGTATGGTGACAGATGTGATGGGGCATACAGATGTTTTGTGTATGGTGACAGATGTGATGGGGCATACAGATGTTTTGTGTATGGTGACAGATGTGATGGGGACATACAGATGTTTTGGGGACTGTGACAGATGTGACGGGGGATGGACAGATGTTTTGGGGACTGTGACAGATGTGATGGAGGACAGACAGATGTTTTGGGGACTGTGACAGATGTAATGGGGGTCAGACAGATGTTTTGGGGACTGGTACAGATGTTTTGTGGGGACGCTGACATATGTATGGGGACAGGGGTATCAGTGGTGCTTGGTGTACTGTGTGGGGGGCGATCTGTGAGAGCTCTCCGTATGAAATCACCTTCAGAGAGCTGACAAAGAGCTGCAGATTCCCCCTCTTCCCACCCACACTGAGCTCTCACTGAGCTTGGCGGGCGAAAACTGTCACAGAGACATATGTCTCTGTTTACATTGTGTCGGCTGTGATTGGATACAGCCGTCACTTGATCGGGAGGGCCAATCACAGCGCCCTTATCCCGATCTGTGCTCGGCCAGGTCCTGTGATCATAATGATCATAGGATCGAGCTGAAGCGTGCCCTGTGGCCACACTGCAAGCACCCGTTCTGAGGGACGTTCCTGAACGTCCACTCAGAACGGTGAGGTGCCCACCCGGCCGTATATGTACAGTGGCCGGGTGGGAGGTGGTTAAGAATATATACCACAATTATCTAAAAATTACTTGGAATGTACAAAAAACACATAAATACATCAATAAAGGACTGTCACAGGTGTGAAAATCCTCCACCCGACGTTTCAGAGTATACGTTTCTCTTTCCTCAGGGGTATTTGGAGGTTGGTCATACATCTGTAACAAAATTCAAGGATGTAGTGAATTACATTCCAAAAATGATTAAAAGCATAAAAACACATGGGACAATATCTCGGATATTTATACTTCTATGCCTAATATGGTATACGTCTGGATTGTATGGTGTATCAATTACGTTAGCTGTATATATATTGTGTGGATCTTTCTAAAGCCTCCAGATTGGGCAGTGGGTACACTGAGGTCAAAAAGCGTGCACAAAAACCTGTGACTTTATTCACCAAAGACGAACAAGAAATAAGGGAATACTGCATTCCCTAAAAAATGGTAATGGATGCCCAGACTGAATTAATTGACTCAGTCATTCCCCTGAGATGTGCATGGCACGAGGACCTGTATTTCTATTTGTCTAAAATTCAGTCTGGGCATCCCACTGACCACCAATGAATTTTAGCTGGGGTTCCCCAAGACCTGAAATTATTTCAAGTATTCCTCTGGGGTTAAATTGTTTAAAAAGCCTGACCTCGTCTATGTTGGGGCATTTTGCAGTTTAATTATTTCAGCCCCGGAAGGATTTACCCCCTTAATGACCAGGCCATTTTTTGCAATACGTTAATGCATTACTTTAACTGCGTGGGCGTGCAATGCTTTAACCAAATAAAATTGATGTCCTTTTTTTCCCACAAATAGAGCTTTCTTTTGGTGGCATTTGATCACCTCTGTCATTTTTATTTTTTTGCGCTATAAACTAAAAAAGACCGACAATTTTGAAAAAAAAAAACAATATTTTTTACTTTTTGCTATAATACATAACCAATAAAAAAAATGTAAAAAAAAAAACAAATGTATTCATCAGTTTAGGCCAATATGTATTCTTCTATATATTTTTGGTTAAAAAAAATCATAATAAGCGTATATTGATTGGTTTGCGCAAAAGTTATAGCGTTAAGTTATAGGTTTTTTTCGCTAGTAATGTCGGTGATCAGCGATTTTTAGCGGGACTGCGACATTGCGGCAAACAGAGCGGACACTTATGACACTTTTTTGGGACCAGTGACATTATTACAGTAATAGCTAAACATAAACATAACACAGATATGCTGGTAGGCTAATTGGATCCTGTCTAAATTGGCCCTAGTATGTGTATGTATGAATGTGAGTTAGGGACCTTAGATTGTAAGCTCCTTGAGGCTAGGGACTGATGTAAATGTACAATGTATATGTAAAGCACTGCGTAAATTGACAGTGCTATATAAGTACCTGAAAATATGCACTGATCACTGTATAAAAGACACTGGCAGGGAAGGGGTTAACACCAGGGGCGATCTAAGGGTTAAGTGTGTCCTATGGAGGTGCTTTCTAACTGTGGGGGGAGTGGACTGACTGGAAATACAGAGAGATCGCTGTTCCTGTTCACTAGGAACAGAAGATCTCTCTGTACTCCCCTGTCAGAACGGGGATTGGCTTTGTTTACATAGGCAGATCCCCGTTCTCCCTCTCTGTGGAGTGATCGCGGGTGGCTGGCGGACATCGCGGCTGGCAGACCCGCGCATCGGCTCCCCCACCGTGCAGCAGTGCGCACGCCAACAGTATCTCGTGCACAACAATACATATGGGTACATTGTTTCGGGCAATAGGGCCACCCTGCTGCAGTATACATGTGGTGGGTGGTCCTTAAGTGGTTAAAGAATATGGAAAGCCAACATTTCATGTTCCTGATATGTGCCTGCTGTACCATGTACCTGTATGTACAGCCTGCTTCTCCTCCCTCGGCTCTTATGCAGCTGAGAACAGAGGGAATGTGACCACTTATAAAAAATAGGGAAAAAAGGGTATTTAGAATTTTTTTTTTATATTTATATACAAATGTTTTTCCTTTCATTTCTTTTTTGAACTGAATGGGTTGTCTTACAAGGTGATCGTTTAAAATCACTTTAATCTATATCTGCTTGAGACTCCTTAAATGTAATAGCATAGTGAGAGTTTTACTTTCCATGCATCCTTAAAGGAGCAGTGCCACTGTTGGTGAATTCTGGTATTGCTATGTCATCCCTTTTAAGGGGTACCAGTGTTGTTGGTAGAGCAAGCTGTATCAGGGTTTTGCTTTGGAAAAAATGTCAAACCTCTTTTAGGTAAATGTATTTATAAGTAAATCTTTTTTTTTGCAAATAAATAACACTCCTATCAATGTTTTCTGTTTTAAAAGACATGATTTAGCTGCTAATATTATAGCATTCTAGGATATTTAATAGTGTTTAGGGAAAGAGGCAGCTCTGGTGTGAATGCACTTAATGGCTTGGAGCAGATTCTTGAGAAATATGTCAGCAAGTCTCTAGTGTTCCACATATTCCGGCTACAAGTCATGTGAATCCAGACACTGATTACATTTGCAAACCTTGAGGGAGATGGAGCCACACAAACAGCACGTTAGCTCATTACACGGGATCTGACAGCTGCTCTAATCTACCGTACCTCATTGGCTCTCTAGACTTTTTCCGATGCGTCGGGGAAAAAAAATTAACAAACCCTTCTGAGCAGAACTAATGCAAAACTTTGTCCACTGGGCTACAAAAATTAAGAATGAAGTTCCGACTCTGAAAATGAAGTTTGTTCATGGGCTGTGTAGGCAGGATATTAAAAGCACTCATTGGAGATTGCTAAGGTTAGCACTAGAGCCTGAGAAGTGAGTTTCAATTACTGGTGTTCTTTTATTACTCTTAACGCCACTCACCACACCTGTCAATCAGTGGACTCACCTGGTACTCTGTAACAAATCCAGGGGGACCCTATAGAGATATGGGACTCACACAAAAAACTGCCATTAGTGTGTTACCTGCACTAGGAGCAAAGCATATGCCGTCCGTTTATTCTGAGTTTATCTCCTCTTCAGTGTGGTGAGGCAAAATACAAGTAGTGCAATGAATAGTGCTTCCTGGAGGGCCTATCATCTAAGATGGATCAAATAGAGAGAGGAATCATCACACACTGTCTGAACTGAGACCACTGTTATCACTGTAAGCCTTCAGGAACACACACTCTTAAAGCTGGCCATACGCTAGTGCATCCTTTCTCTACCTTTTCAACACCAAGGAACCCTTGAAATAATTCTCCGGTCTCAGGGAACCCCTGCTAAAAATTAAAAATCTACAACTCATGATACATTAGGGTGATGGTCAATGGGAAGAATGCTCCCTACACTTGTGGTCATTGGGAAGAAGCACCTCTTACAGATAGCTAAAAAGATCAATGGTGTCATTGGGAATTATCTGAGAGGTAGAAATTGACCAATGCTCAAGGTCAAATGTATGTTCTTTTTAATCACGGTGACGGTCAAAAAATAATTTTCTAACAGTGAATTCGGTTTCCGATCAGGAAAGTCCATTTGTTTCAAAATCAGATGTTAAAAGCAAACAAAATTTTGAAGTAGTGACCACTCAGACCATGCTACAGGATACTTTATGCAGATTGAAACTCCTCAACAGATAACAGGAGGATTACTACTATTCCCATAACACAGAGCTTTTGTCCATCACAAGTCTTTGCATGGGGATATCATACAGCTGTTGATAAAGTGACAGTGTATTTAATTATAGAGGTCAGTTCAGAATGTATTCCATGGACTGGCCTGAGACCATCCCTTTTTTCTAATATTTTGAGTGGATCCATTCTGTGTATCTTGAGTGCTGTGGTTCCCAGGCTGGCTTGCATTTGAGAATTTTTGGGTTACCATACCTTTACATCATTTTGAACTCCCCTCCCTAAAAGAAGCCTTCGAGTGAAATGTGTTGGGTCTCTAAAACTCACCCACAGCACATTCTTGGGATCCAGACTTGCAATTACCCAAGTTGAAGAAATAGGGGATACAAAGTTTCCATTATTCTCTTGTTGGGTGCTATCTGATTTAGCATGTAATTATGTAAATAGCTGTGATGGGGTGCATTAGGGTTGTGATCAAACATTTGGTGAATTTTATTGTTTTTTGTTTTTGTACTATGGCATAATATACTATGTGTTTTTAATTAGGACTTGGCCACTATAGCCTTTCTATAATAGCTGTAGCTTAGTCCAGGACTGTATGTCAATAAAAGATTGTATTTTAAATATTTGTATTTAATAATATTTCTTTGAGAAATCACTCACATAAAAAGTCACATTTATTTACGTTCCTCTTGCTTGTCTTGGGAAAAGAGCAGGAGTAAAATTACTAGGGACTTGGTATTGCTGAGGTCAATAGACTCAACCTAAGAGGCATTATACATTCTCCTCCATGGCTTAGGATCAGGGAGCTAAGCTAGACCCCTTTGTCTGTTTGGCTGCAATCATGCAGCTGATTACTGTTCACCTTGTGCCCAGTCTTCCATTTTTCCCTCAACCACTGCTTATTTTACTTCCTACAATTTGATAGCACCGTTGAGTAGAAAAGCCAATTAAAAAAAAAAATCTGTATCTTCTATTCCCTGTTCGTTCCTAGTTAGAGGTATAAAAATCTGCTCCTATGGCAATACACTGCATCTAGCTCTGCAATGTTTCATGGGGCAGCTTATTTTTACTAATTCACTTTTGCTGTGAGAGACCCTGCACCTTGGTCTTTCAGCCCTTACTTACTGACTACCCAATGAAATGCCTTATTTGTAATGATGGACACAGTGTACACTTCTGGGTGTCTTACATTATCATTATGTTTTTATTCCCATAGGTGGGAAATATTAATTTCCTCTTTTGTCAAAATACTGATGAGGCGATATACTCAGGCATTTTCATTTGGTAGTTCACTTGCTTACCCGCCAGTTGGGGATGCTTGGTAAACATGCCCTTTACTCTATTCAGCCCATTACCTCAGAGAGGGCTGTGCCAGGAATTTTTCCATAGTCACATTCAAGGTCAATCAGTTGATAAGAATGCTAGTAACAGTAGCGGTTTTGGTAATGGGCCAGTTAGGCTTTGATGGTCAATACAAAACTAACTAGAACCATTTAGTAGATAACAAAGTGCAAATCAGCGCTTGGGCTATATGAAAAAAATGTAATATTCCCCAAAAAGAGTATTATCCCAGCTACTGGAATTCACCTTTCCCCCTGTTAATAAAGGCCAATGGGATGGAACATGTCAAGGAAGTCATTTCATCACAGGAACCGGAAGTACATAGCAGGATGTTGTGGTTGGCCATCTTTGAATGGATGTGTGATTTTTCCTTGGATATATAGGCATATAGGAAAATAAATATATGCCTTTTCTTACAAATACCACACTATTGAAAGGAGCTGAGAAGGGAAAGGATATTGGGTGCATTCTACACCACTGTGGTCCCAAGGCTCTCATGAGGCTCAATTGCATGAGTGGACACCTGGTAGTGGAAGATTGTTGCTAGTATAGTGTTAGATCACTACATGTTTATGTGAGCACAATAAATAAAGTGTGGGGAGCACAGTTTTGGTTTGATAGTATCACGCTATGTTGTTTTTTTGTTTTTATATGTCCATGAGGGACTATTGAACAGAAGGGGTGACACGCAATGGAAGGAAGAGGAGGGAGTGACACTGGATTGTTATTGAGCACAAGTGGGATTATGCCCATTATACAAAAGTAGTCTCACTATCTGGTGGGCATTTAAGATATTGGTGAGAAGATCACTTGAAGAGGATTGGGGATTAAGGAACTATGTAGATGGGGATATTCTAGCACTGGAAATAGGACTATCATTTAATAGACAGCCCACGTACTCTGGGTTAAATTAAACACTAGTTTAAAAGGGAATTTCACCCACCCATCCTGTTTTTCACCTATAACCTCTTACCTGTTATTCTGGGCCATTCAAAAAATGTACCCACCTGCGCAGTGAATCCAGCATTGTCCTTCTGTGATCAACTGCCTCTGCCCGAGTCGCACGCTGACATCATCAGAGGCTGGCTGTCTCTTCCAGGTTCTGCAGCTGGCCTCCGATAATGCACAGTTCAGTCTGCCCAATGCCCACTGTAAACCCCTGCTCCTGCAACCTCCTTGAATGGATAAATAAATATAGTAGGGAGGCAGGGAGCTAAAGTGGAGCTGGGGAGTGAAGGCCCACTTTAAAACGTTCCCCTTCTTTTTTATCTCATATAGCTCAGAAAGAATTAAAACCCTGTCAAGATTGTGTTGTTGCCTGTGCCCTTGTTGGGGGAGATGTCTCCAATGGGAACACAGACAGGAATGTGAACAGGAATTTAACCGCTATCAGATCTTTTACTGTTTTCTGTGTTCCAAGGTGAGACAACCATAAAAACTTCATTTCTTTTCACTCATAATTACATTTTGTAGGGGTTCTACTTGAAGTCTAAACATTTTCATAATTCCCTTGAATGTTTCTTCTAATTTCTTGCTGTATATTTTTCATGGTGGGAGATCTGAAATATTTGAAAATCTACTAGGCCTTCTGTTGGATGAACGTATTTTTCTTTTCTTTTTTATCACATCCGTACACACCACTTGGCAGGTGATTTAAGCATTTCATATGTGTTGCTAGAGTGTGTTCGGTATGAGCTGAGACTTTTTTAACCTCGCAACAGACCTAGGAAGGAATATGAAAGTATCTCTGGGTGGCAAGCAAACCAAAAAGGAATTCCCAGTGAATAAATGGCTTCATAATAACACATATATTGCTACTGAGCTAACATGCTGGACTAAGGTATTAAAATATCGTTCCCTTTGAATGTAGCTACATTTGATCTAGTGTTTGCTGAAACGAAATTATTTTATTGAACATTTTGGGAGATCAGTCAGTTTTCACATCTTAACAGGAAAGTTCACAACAAGCATCTGAGGATTTAGCAGACACTGAGGACAAAGTAGATTGATGGAATGTGAGATTTTCTCTTGTAGATAAAAAAACCTTGTCTCTGCAGCTTTGATACACGTCTGTCTTTTATATTTTACATCCTAAGCATTTTCCAATTTGTTACCGTGAGAAATATAATATGTCCGTGGCAGAAAGTTGTATTACGGTGGAACTGAAGGATATAGAAAAAAGCCTGGGTATGCATTAATTTAAAAAAAAAAAGACATTTCATATTAGAATTATAGCCGGTACAGAGACTGGTTAAAGAGATAAAATGAAAATAGTATATTTCATTTTATCATATTAATTTTTCATCATGTAAGTACAGATATAACACTATAGTGTCTATCTAGAAGCATAATGTGAAGGGTGAAAAGAAATAGAAAAGAATAAGAAAAAGGAAGGGGGAACATCTTAAGCATTAGGATTCAATAGCAATTGTAGAATAACTTATGAAGAATTGAATTGTGAATTTATTAAGTAGATCCAAGAATTCTAGACTTTGTCAAATATTCCTTCCTTATCATTTACAATGCTGGCTAATTTTTCATGAGCCATGATCCATGAAATTTAAATTTTGGCTGTAGCCATGGAAATTAAAGATGTCTTCCAGGATTTTGTTATTTATATTTTAGCTACCAGAGTTATAGAGTATTGTGAGTGTTTAGGTAGGTTGCATGCAGAAGAAGGGACATATGTGGGTCTATATTTATATTAAGGCCCAAGACCTTGCATAAGAGAAAAAATTTTTTCGTTACAAAATTTTCCTACGTTGGAACTAGGGATGGGCCGAACGGACCCCTGTTCGGTTTGCACCAGAACTTTCGGGATGTTCGGACCTGAACAACGAACCCCATTGAAGTCAATGGTACCCGAACGTCAAAAATCAAAAGTGCCCGTTTTGAAGGCTTTTACGCAAGTAATTTGGCATACAATGGTTATAGGGGTCCAGGTTCTGCCCTAGGGAACATGTATCAATGAAAATAAAAGCTTGTAAAAAACGTCATTTTTAAATGAGCAGTGACTTTAATAATGCTTAAAGTGAAAAAAAAAAGAAAAATTCCTTTAAATAATGTGCCTGGGGGGTCTCCTTAGTCTACCTGTAAAAGGGCACATCTCTGTAATGTGTAGAACATAGCCAGAGCAAAATTACATTTCCAAAGGAAAAATTGTCATTTATTATCGCGGCTGTAATGTATATTGACAGTTTCTGGCGATATACAAAAAAATCACTGAAAAAATTTGCGTAGGGTACCCCCCCCAATTCCATGCCAGGCCCATCAGGTCTGATTTAGATTTTAAGGGGAACCCCACGCCAAATTTTTAAAAAAAAATTTAGGGTCCCCCCTAAAATCCAAACCATCACTCGCCCCCCCCCTCCTGAACCATACCAGGCTACATGCCTTCAACATGGGTAGTATGGGCACTTTGGGGCGGGGGGGCTCTGCGCCCCCCCACCCCAAAGCACCTTGTCCCCATGTTGATAGGGACAAGAGCCTCTTCCCCACATCCCTGGGCTGTGGTTGTGGGGGTTGGCAGGCAGGGGGCTTATCAGAATCTGGAAGCCCCCTTTAACAAGGGGGCCCCCAGATCCTGCCCCCCCATGTGAATTAGTATCGGGTACATCGTACCCCTACTAATTCACTAAAAAATGTCAAGAAAGAAAAAAATCAGAAGGAGATTATTAGCAGACAGAGGGCGGGAGCCCTCCCAAAGGGGAGGAGCTGGGCATTCCATCTGCGTGCCTTGCATTATGGGGTGCTCTGCGGTGGTGCAGTCCCCCATAATGTTGTAGGTCTTTTGGGGGGGAGGGAAACAAACGGCTGAACGGCCCATTTGTTCGGCTGTCCACAGAACAGGAGAACAACAGATGTTCGGCCTGAACATATGCTCGGGTGGAACCATTCGCCCATCCTTACTTGGGACATGGCTACCACACCATGGTTCCTGTTCATTCCATAAAAAAAATACAATTAGTTTACATTCATTAAAATTCCCTTAAATTTCAAGAGGGTTATTTTTACCAATGATCTCTCTTAATATTTTCTCCTGGGTCCGTTTTCCAGTCATATAAATTAGTTTGTCAGTATATGACTTTAATTGAGCATGTAACATTGAGATTCCTCCTCTCTGTTCATGATCCTGTAAACATTATTTTTCAAAATTAGAATGAAGTGAAATATAGTTTGTTGGGTCAAAGTAAGTGTGGAGGAAATGTAGGGTTTGGCTTAATAGAAAAGGTTCAGAGGTGGGCATGAGTATTTGAAAAATGGTCTGGTTTGTAGATACCCTTAGGATCAATTAAATGTGATATAGTCTTTTAGTCTTTTTCATGGCATGGTCCACCAATGGGATTAGGAATGTATGATTCTAATGTAAAATGATGGCCATAATACCAAACTTTACATCTCACAAGTTTTATTGAAAAACTTCAATAAAAATCTATTGAAGAGCAGGTAGGTGCCCAAGCCAAAATGGGGCAGTTTTTTTGAGCGTCTAGTCAGATGACTGAGTATTATTAATATGAGCATCAAGTGGGACATTAACTCAGATCATGACTTGATTATTTGAGTTTGATTTACTAAAGGCAAATTTTACACTTTGCATGGGAACTATCCCCAGAGCCTAGTGAATGAGGCAAAGCTCTACTGACCTCTATTATCCAATCACGTATAAAAAAATATGTGTTGTATTTTCCTTGCATGGTATTGGTTTTCTTTGCAAAGTTAACATTTCACCATGTTTACTAAGCTCTGGGGAAAATTCCCTTGCAAAGTGGGCTATTTGCCTTTAATAAAACTGTTTTCAGTTCAGAGGGATGTATGGTGGTTTAAATCACCTTATTAAATGACTTACTGTATATCTGTTGGCAAGATTTTCACAAAATAGTTTGTGGGTCAGTTCCAAGTTGCAAGACATCTCCCTGCTCCTCCAACATAGAACATGTATAGTTATTGGAGCAAGTGCATAGATTTTGGAATTTATCATTAGATTCCCTGGAAAAGACAATACATTGTGAGTTCAGTTTTATATCAGCTGGACAGGGTGAACATTTGTGCGGTGACATGCTGTGCCACGCACAAACATGCATTGCGTTAAGGCAACCCTCGAAATTAATGAGCTTCTGATGCACAAAAACGTTCTAATTATTGAACATGTTGCATGTCCATGTTGCTGCATTGCATTGTGGTTTGTTGTCATGTGTTACATTGCATTACAACACATGGGCATTGCCACTATGGCAACATGTACTGTAGGAAAGCAAGCACTGCCATGGTGCATAGATGCAAATCAGCCCTTAAAGTTAATGTATAGTGATTTTGTACATCGTTTCTTTCTTTAGTCCTTTCTTACTTGTTTCCATTCCTTCCAAAAAGTAATTCTTAGTGGCTTTCAAAAGGCTAACCTAAGGCTTTGGAGCCCTGAAAACTCAGCAGCTGCTGAATACATTCAGCTAAATCCAGCAGAGAAAAAAATTGGCTTCTGATTTGTGACTTGTGAAGTTTAGTGCAACAAGCGTAGAAAAACTGTGACTTTTTAGAGGAATAATATTATATCATCAAAAATAAATCCACTTTCTTTTTTATCCACTCTGATTAAAGAGATAGCAAACCACATGTTTTAACCCTGTAAGACAATGGCAAAATGTGCTAGTATGCATTGCATACTAGCACATTATGAAATACTTGCCTTAGAATGAAGCCCTCCAGCGGCGCGCTGTCACCGGTGAAGGTGCTTCCATCTTTACCCAGTCTTCCTTCCAGATTCATTTCCTCAGACCATCTGATTGGCCGCACCGTGATGACAACACTCCCGCGCATGTGCACGGGAGGCACAGACCGCGCGCGGCATGGAGCTCTGAAGGGGCGGCGCAGGTATATCTCTTCAGAGCGCATGCGCTGCTGATGTCACCGGCTGCATGCAGTGTGAATGTCTCCTAAACTGTGCAGCTTTAGGAGATATTCACTGTACCTACAGGTGAGCCTTACTATAGGCTTACCTGTAGGTACAAATCAAGGGTACAAATCAAGGCTTCAAAAAGGGTTTACTTCCACTGTGCATGCCAAAAGCTTCCTTTTCCCCACCCCTTGCTGTCTTTAGCTAACCCAGAGTGCTCTGGGGAAACTTGTCATACTGTATATATCAGATATATTGTAGAACTACAGTGGGCAGACCTGTTATGATAAAACGCATTGACTTCCACTTTTAAATAGATTAAAGCGATCCTGATTATTTAAAGCAGACCTCAACTCATGTTTAATATTCAAAGCAAACTGTCCCATACTTCCATGTCTCCATGCTTTATTTAATTGAGAAATCACTTTGAAAAACACCCCCTAGCAATGTCTAGCCATGGCCATCTTGAGTAAGGGCAGATGATTCATGTAGCATTTACTTACTGGAATCCATCTGCCCTTTGCTCGGGCATGCAGGCAGGAGGGTGTGTTTAGCTGAGAAAGCCCCTCCTTACGTCCTTCAGAAAAAAAATGCCCATGAATATCCCTGGGATGTATGACAACATTTTGTCCTAGGTCATGAACCAGGAAGCAACTGAAGAAATGCAAAAAAAAAAGTTTAAAACAAGTAAATATATTATACCTCCCTATCTATTTACTAAAGCTAGCAGTATAAGGTTTTAAAATAGTAGCATATGCCAGAAAGAGGTCCGCAATGGCAGAGTTAGGAATTTCTTTCACACTGGGTTTCTTTTACAGTGGTTGTAAAGGCATTCTATGCATGAAGGTAAAAACCTTCTGTGTGCAGCAGCTCCCCCATCCCCTCCTAATACTCATCTGAGCCCCCTCTCAATCCAGCGATGTCCAGGAGAGCCTTGTCTCTCCTGATTCATACTCCTGATTGGCTTTTGGCAGCAGTGGGAGTCATTAGCTCCCACTACTGTCAATCACAGCCAGTGAGCCAAACAGGAGATGGAGGGGGTGGGGCCAAGCTGCGGCTCTGTGTGTGAATGGGCACACCAAACAGTGGCTTAGCTTGTGTGCCCCCATAGCAAGCTGCTTGCTGTGGGTGCACCTGGAAGGAGGGAGGGGCCAGGAGTGCCAGTGGGGGATCCGAAAAGAAGAGGATGCGGGGCTCCTCTGTGCAAAACCACTGCACAGAGCAGGTAACTATTACTTGATTGAGACACTTTAGTTCTGCTTTAAGATTGTGACCCCAACAAAAATGACAGGGGCCGCTCCAGGCTCCACCAGGTCCTCTTGCATAACAAACCACTAAGAGTGCGGACAAGGATAGAGCTCATCCCAGCTCAAAGCACCCAGTAGGGAAAGGAAGTCCTAAAGTCACACATCAGAGCAAAACCCTGCGATGAGGTTTATGACAGCCTCAGCCCGGGCTCCAACCAGGCCTTGTCAGAACCCGGACTGAGGAAGTCATACACCTCCTCGCAGGGTTCTGCTTTAAGACTTTTGATAGTCTGCTCCTGAAGCTGCAGATACATTCTCTCCCACATTACTTGTGTGATAGGGGAGCACAAACATGCTAAACAGTAGTTGCAGAGGGTGCAGGCAACCAAGCAAACCCATTTCTTTCATTTAAATTGGCAAACTGAAGGTTCTCTGTATGAAAACAAGTCTATTGGCGGCCACATGGATTTAGTGAGAGGGGTAAGCAGCTGCAGAAGATGAAAGCCAGGATGTAAACGAGAGCCGTATCACAAGTAGACCGTGACCGCTGAACAAGTTTAAATACAAAACTTTCATGGAGTGGCTTTGATTATATAGTATTTTGAGTTATTTTCCTGTTCCTGCTGTTAAAAGTAATGAAGAGTGATTCATACAAGGCTGATGTTTCCACAAATGTAGAAATGTGCATGTGTGGAGCAAAGCAGACAAATTTCAGGTGCCATTGTTTATCTTCCACCAAAAACGTACAACTGGAATCAAATTGATTCCTATCTGAATTGCAGATGTATAACATAGTTACATAGTAGTTAAAGCTGAAAAAAGATAATAGTCCATCCAGTTCAGCCTGTGTAGGTGTACGTTTGTCAGTGCCCATATCCCTGTATGTTGTACTCTTTAACCACTTCAGCCCCGGAAGGATTTCCCCCTTTAGGACCACTTTTTTGCGATTCGGCACTGCGTCGCTTTAACTGACAATTGCGCGGGTGTGCGTTGTTGTACCCAAACAAAATTTGCGTCCTTTTTTTCCCACAAATAGAGCTTTCTTTTGGTGGTATTTGATCACCTCTGCATCATTTCTGATCCCTGCTATAAACAAAAAATTGTTTACTTTTTGCTAAAATACAAATCCAAAAAAATATATATCCATCGGTTTTGGCCGATTTATATTCTTCCTCATATTTTTGGTAAAAAAAAATCGCAATCGGAGTTTATTGATTGGTTTGCGCAAAAGTTGCCGCGTTTACGGATGATGAGAATTCATTTCTGGGATTTTTTTTTTTTTACTAGTAATGGCGGCAATCTGCGAGTTTTAGCGGTACTGCGATATTGCGGCGGACATGTTGGACCATTTTGACACTTTTTTGGGACCATTGGCATTTATATAGCGATCAGTGCTATAAAAATGCACTGATTACTGTGTAAATGCCATTGGCAGTGAAGGGGTTAAACTGGAGGGGGCGCTCTAAGGGTTAACTGTGTTCCCTCTGTGTGTTCTAACTGTATGTGGGCTGGGCTGGCTGGGGGAAGGGAGTAATCACGGCTTCCATATACAGGAAACCTGTAATCACAGTTCTTCCCCCTCTAACAGAGCGGAGATCCGTGTTTACTTACATGGACCTCCGTTCTTTCACTGCGGGGGGGCATCACGGGTAGCCAGCGGCAATCGAATCTGCCCTACCTGCTCTCTGGCCCCCTCCGAACACAGTGAGCGTGTGAGCGCGCCTCCGGCGGCACGCGCGCACTCGCAGTGTGGGAAATCGCAGCCGCCTTCATATGGCGGCGATTTGCGATATGGAGCCACTTTGTCGCCGTCAGACGGCGGTCAGCAAGTAGTTAAGATATGCATCCAAGAGTCTTTTAAATATATCCATACTCCCCGCAGTCACTACCAGTTGTGGAAGAGAGTTCCACATCCTTATTGCCCTGACAGTGAAGAACCCCCTTACGCAGTTTAAGATTAAACCGCTTCTCTTCCAGTCTCCCCCTTGTCCTCCTACATTCCTTGAGACTGAACAGTTTTTTTCCTATGCTGGGATCCCCATTGAGATATTTATAGATCGCAATCATGTCCCCTCTCAAGCGTCGCTTCTCCAGAGAGAATAAATTTAGCGCTTGCAATCGTTCCTCATAAGTAAGGTCTTCTAGTCCCCTTATAAGATTAGTTGCTCTCCTTTGGACTCCCTCCAGCTCCAGCATATCCTTTCTGAGGACCGGTGACCAGAACTGGACGGAGTACTCCAGATGGGGCCTTACCCCATCGGGAGGTCTTGTGTATAAATACAAGACCTATGTTCAGTTTCCATACAAATAAATCACCTGCTTACAGTAGCAACATACAAAGGGCGTAGGCCTAATAGCACAGGAGATGTAGTTTAGAAGTATTTAAGACAGGGTATAGGGATACTAGTATATCACCCTTTCACAACCCCCTAAACATTTATAGCTTAGGGACTCATAGGGGACAAATTGACTGTATCCCTGCAAGGGGTCCCCATGTCACTTATACTCACCTTACCAGTGCTCCCCTTCCCATCCTCCTCCGTTACAGCCAGCTACACGACCTGACACTGTTGGGCATGCAATATAAACACTTTTTTTAAAGCAGTATTAAACCCAAAAGCAAACATTTATTATATTGCAGCCTAGAAATTCTTAGGCACGATGGCTGCATTTGTTTTCTTTTTTAGGCTTTATTTTCACCTGCCGATCTGGCCAGTAAGTGCTGTTTTTTTTAACTGAACAAGCTGTCCTGCACATGTAACAACAAGACTGCTGCTGTAACTGCTTATAAAGTGTTAATGCATCTAAACGATTGCAGCCACCACCACTAATAATTGGTGAGCTGCAGTATATTATATTTTCAGTTTTGGGTTTATGATGCTTTAAAGTGGTAGTAAAATGCAGCTTGCAAAAAAAAAAAAAAAAGGCGGTGGCAATGGCATAATGCGCTAGTATGCAATGCAAAATACTTAACCTAAAACGAAGCCTTCCGGCGGCACATTATCACTGCTGACAGGGCTTCCATCTTGGTTCCCAGGCTTCTGCCGTATGAGTGGTTGGGGCCACAATGAGGTCTCTCCCATGCGCATAACTTGCCTTGGCTGCGGTGACGTCACTGGCACGTGTGCTCTGAAGGTCTGTTATACTGTGCTGGACCTTCAGAGCACATGTGCCAGTGCCGTCACCAGCTGCATCCAGTTGGAATATCTCCTAAACAACGCAAGTTTAGGAGATATTCAATGTACCTACAGGTAAGCCTTATTATAGGCTTACCTGTAGGTACAATTCCAAAAAAAACTTTACTACCACATTTAGTAAAATAGGGGATAGGCTAGAAGCCCTGTCAGCTTTTTATTGCTGCTCTTCTCTCTGTAGCTGATTTTCCCTCATCCTGGTGAAAACGTCACCAGAATAGGAAATGGAGAACGTGCAGTTATTTTTGTGCCCAGAGCAGTTCACCCATTTACATGCACAAGACATGTGGCTAGGATGACATGCTCTATTTTCTTCTCTTTCATACATAAGACCCAGTTTCTTTAATATGCTTAGATTCTCCTTTGCAAACTCCTGCTCTTCTCAAGCTGGAAAATACCTGCCACGCGATAATAACTGCTGGATTTAAACTTGCAAATGGAAAGATAATTAAATATTGCATTAGACAAGAGGTTAATGCAGTCAACTTGAGGTTGAGAGTGTCAGTTAAGAATGGAAGAAAAAACCCTCAGAAATGAATATTTCAGAGCCAAGTGTAACTTGACTTTTAATGGTATCTGAAGGAGCCGAGGAAGTAGATCACTGGACTGTGAACTTTAGTGACCCATGCAGACCTGAGCCGGGGTCTAAATCCACTAATTCTGTAACAGTCTTTTCTTTCTCTTACTTTAACTGCAAGTCTAGCAGATTAATTTAGATCACCAGAAGGCATATATTAGAGGCAACGGTGTAGCTTGCACAAACTATTTATTTTTAGTTATAGTGAAAATGAAGACTTTCAAGAGTTTTTAGTACTTAAGATAATTGAGAAAGATTAGAGCAGGCATTCTCAACTTGGGTTTGGTGGAACCTTAGTATTCCTCGAGATTGCTAGGAGTTCCTTAAGCTGTGGATGATTGACCAATGACCACCCATCTGATTGTGTCTGTATTGTTCCAGTTATAATGCCACTTCACAGAGCCAATGAGATGATTTTTTAGCCATTTACAAGGGTGACATTCTGGTTACCACTGTAAGGGGGGGCGGGGTGCATTCTTTCCATTGACCATCATTGTAAAGGGCATTTTCCCAACGGCCTATGATGTATTTATTTTAGCAGGAGTTCCCTGAGACCTGAAATTTATTATAAGGGTTTTTCTGGGGTAAAAAGGTTGAGTTACTACTGCCCAAGCATTCCTAATAAACGTAGTATTGTTATTGTCTTATCATCATCACCAATCACTGAGAAATGTGTTTATCATGGGAAAGTGCTAATAGCATAGCTTACTATTGAAATGTATTCAAAGCCCCAACTTTTTTTTTAAGTTTTAAATTGCGGTAAGGGGTTAGAACCCCTGTTTATTTATCATCCTACCTGAATAGATACTGTAGATGTTTTGTATATCTTGCTATAGGCTGCCCTCTAAAATACAGAAGACCCTAGCTTAAAGCGGAGTTCCACCCAGAAAATGTTTTTTTTACATCATTCAAGTCCTTTGCCTATATAGACTTAACCTTTGAAGGAAAAAAAAAGTTAATACTCACCTTAAGTCCCTTGTTGCTAGGTGGTCTCTGTAATCTGCCCCCTTTAGGTCCTAGGCTCTTCTCCTCACTTCCTGCTTCCCCTGGCCTCCTGGGAGATGTGGCTCATCATTTCACAGGAGTCTGTGGGCTTCCCTGTACTGTAAAATCATGTTATTTCCAGACAGGAAATGATGCGATTTAAGGCGGACCGAGATCGAGAAGTGCATGATGGTTACCCACCATGCACTTCTTTCAGGAAGAAGTGCCAGGAGACTACAGATGGGTTTCAGATGCCCTCACTTAAAATGGAAAAGTCCAGCAGTGAGAGAAACGAAATTGTGAGTAAAAAATACATGTAATTACTAGGCGGTTTGAAAGTAAGGAAACAAAAGGTTACATCTATTTAGTATTAAAAGAGTGGATGCCAAAAAAAAAAATTCTGGGTGGAACTCCGCTTTAAGTTGTGGTAATGATATAGTAGAGAAAAAAGAAAGGGAGTGATGCCTTGACAGATTTGACTAGATCAAATGTATTTAACTTTGTAATCAATATTAAAAGCCATCATACTTTGGGGGTTCCAAGAACCCTCCTTCAGCTGGGCTAAAAAGACATGCAAACGTAAAGATAGTAGGAAATAGAAAGTAAAATAAAAATATATAATAGAAGCCATATTTTATCAATAATCAACCACAGGTTCCAACAACTTTTTTCTCTTCGTGTGAATATTGTTTAGCTCTGATGAAGGCTTTTCTTGAAACCTTAGAACATGTTGGACTTTTATACTGAAAACAAATTTTGCCCTAAGCAGCTTTGTTGGCCAAAACTGACAATTTTAGCTTGTCTGATATCACTTTCCACTCATTCATGGTCACCAGGTGAATGAACCTAATACAGTCCTCACAAATTGATACTTAATTTGTGGGGTAGGCTAAATCACACACTGCCATTTGGGGGTTGATTTACTAGGCAAAAAGACTGTGCAGTTGCATTCTGCAAGTGCAGTTGCTCCAGAGCTTAGTAAATGAGGTAAAGCTTCATTTTGCAAAAAGTACTCCATCACGTGCAAGGAAAATGAAAAAAAAAGCTGCATTTTTGCTTGCACATGATTGGATAATGGAAGCAGAGCTTTTCCTCATTTACTAAGCTCTGGAGCAACTGCACTTTGTAAAGTGCACTGTCTATTTGCTTTTAGTAAACCAACCCCTCTGTATCATTGTGGGAAAATTTGATTTCTCTGGGGTTACTCCTGGCTCCACCGCCATCCCATCACAGCCATTACCAATCCAAGCAAGCCAGTTCAGCTGTCACTTTCTTAATCAATGTGGTCATCTGAGTCTTAGGAAATGCGAGGGGTGTTCAAAAAGTTTCCACACTTTTTTACATTTTCGTTGGAGACGGTGAAGGTGGGAGGAGTAGTGTCTGGGAGTGTCATGTGACTAGTCTGTTTGGCAAGCCTGCTGACCTTGCTTTTTATTCTAAGAGTTGTCATGCTGTGGTGAAGATGGCTGCAAAACGTATAAAAAAAGTGGAAACTTTTTGAAGAGCCCCTCGTTTAAGAAGTTTAAAGACTAATGGTCCATACACACAGTACAATTAACGGCCAACAATGGTCATACGACAGCCTGTTGTCCGATAACCCGACCGTTAGTATGCACGATTCAACACCCAATTTCCAATTAACGTCCAACAGAAGTTGTCTGAGAAGACTAGAAAACTTTTGTCTGCCAACAAGGCGTTGGCCAATTTTCGGCTCATGTGTACAGAAGTTGGCCAAACAAAAATTGGAAGTACAAACACGCATGCTCGGAATCCAGGAAGTGTTTAGTCCTATAAACCTGCGTTCTTAATTCCCATTCACCTGAACTTCCTCTTTATACGTTCCTAACACGTCACTACGTTCGCCTTTGTCGGGCGATTACTTGACTACCGTCAGTACGCCAGCCAATTAGGACAAAAAATGGACGTGCGGTCGTACAATCATCGGCGTGTGTGTATGAGGCTTAAATCAGCCTGCCAGCAGCTAAACTAGGCTGAATATTAGCTTTAGGCAGACTGGCCTTTTAAAGGATCTTTGTCAGTCTTAAAAAGAATAATCAAACTTGATATGCCCTTCTACCTTCTACCTTCGCTATGTTCCCTTGGTGAGAATTCAAACCTTTTGGTAGTGTCAGATGCCAGTGTCCACACTGTGCGCTGTGGCTACTTCTAACCCCTAGGCGCGACATAGTGGTAGGGGACCATCGGAGGCTGCAGCATTGTTACAGAGGGGCTGGGGGGTAGGAGACATGAGACACAGTACAGGTGAGTGATAATGATAGGGAACAATTGGTTTGATTGTTTTGGTCCCTTTAATATCACTTCTCTCCCACTTTCATACCAGCCCTAAAAAATAAAGGCCAAGAACCAGAGAAATGTGCAGGATAGTATAATGGTGCCTGAGCTATCTGTGAGAGAGAAGAAACCTCCCTCCCTTGTTATAAATAATGACTGACTCCCAAAATGACGGTAATAAAAGGTGTAATATAATTTTGTGCTTTCAGGTTATAGTTTAGACACAATCTGGAGCTTTCAAGCTCATTACAAGATGCAATGCCCATTTGGGGTGTCATTAAAGGCTGTGGCAGGCACATCATTTTTGAATGACTTGTTTTCATTTGTGCAGACTTAGGGGAAATAAAAGAAGGCTCCATCCGAATGAAATAGTTCAGGTATTCTTAATAATGGCAATGGGGATGGGTGTTTATGTCATTACAGAAATAAAATATAAGAAATATTTAGTATGACAGAAAGTACTACATAACCTAAATGTATTTTTAAGACTCTAAACTGCTTCTAGAATTTTTAAAAAAGGGCCATATTTAAACTGGACCTCAAGTGGAAATTAAAGTGGAACTCCAGACAATTTTATATAATTTGTAAAATGGTTAGAACCTCTGTCGGGTTTTTACTGTTGTCTGTGCCACTTTAGGGAGTTTTCTGCTTGCTTCTTATACTGGATCCTGGATTCTGTCTAAAACAAAAAGTTTAGGCTGGAGTTTAACCACTTCACGTGGAACGACGTACCTGTATGTCGTTTTGAGGAAGTGGTTGTAGCGGGGTGAAGCCTGCAGCTGGCGGTCAGCTTTCTTATGATATCCATTATTGCAGCTCAGCAGTCACTCTACTGTTATCACAAGGAGCGGGAGGGGACATCCGCCGCCTTCTGCCGTTTCACCCGGGTCTCTCCCATCAGGAGATCCGAGCAACCAGCCAGCGGACATGTCCGCCAGCCGGAATCGGCTTCGATAGGGTTTCTTCTGATGTAGTAACACGGAGGCGGCGTCACAATGTCACTTCCAGTTTACTTGGTTGCCAATGGCGCCAATTTTGAAAAATCCCTAGTATTGCAAAACGCATATTTTGCCATTTTGAATACTTTTAAGATCCCTCTATAAGGAGTTCCTGTCACATGGGATGTTTACATTTTTCTTTTTTAAGAGACAGTGTAAAAAAAAACTGAATAAGATAAAGAAGAACATTTTTTTTTTTTAAAGCGCCCCCGTCCCCGCGTGCTCATGCACCAACGAAAACGCATATGTAGGTCGCGCCTGCAAATGTAAATGGTGTTCAAATCACACAAGTGAGGTATCGCCGTGACCGTCAGAGTGAGAGCAATAATGTTAGCCAAAGACCTCTTTTGTTATTCGAAACTGGTAACCATTAAAAAATGTTAAAGCTTTGCCTATGGAGATTTTTAAGTAGTTTGTCGCCATTCCACGAGTGTGCACAATTTTAAGCCGTAACATGTTAGGTATCTATTTACTCAGCGTAACATCATCTTTCACAATATGCAAAAAAGTGGGCTAACTTTACTGTTTATTTATTTTTTTATTCAGTGAAGTGTATTTTTTTGAAAAAAATTGTGTTTCAAAAACCGCTACACAAATACCATGTGACATAAAATATTTAACGACCGCCATTTCATTCTCCAGAGTCTTTGCTAAAAATATATATATAATGTTTCAGGGTTCTAAGTAATTTTCTAGCAAGTGTCAGAAATAGGCTTGGTCCAGAAGCGGTTAACTTTAAAGTTAATGCTTATTAAATGGAGACCCCCTAAGTGTCACAGACAAAGTGATGCAATTTCCTAAATCTAACTTTTGAAAATATTACTTTAACACTTGAGCCAAGTTCATTCATGTAACCCAGATGGCAGACATTGGTAATGGCCGTACACACGATCCGAAAATCGGACGAAAAATCCGGCTTTCGAAACGATCGTACGATAATCGGATCGTTAGTGCAGAGAGCAGATCATGACAGTTCATCCGATATTATTCGATTGGACAAACACTAACATTTTCTCTTACAATACAAGATCGTACAATTCTCGTTTAATCAGCACAGTTGTTGTCCGAAAATACAATACAAATACACTACATCACATGACATCACTTAAGATTTTTTATTCTGACATAGGAGAATTTTCGTGACTTTAGTACACTCTTCCGATTCGATCTGAGATTAGCATGCAAAAAAAAAAGGACGATCTATACGGGGCTTTGCGATTGACTGAGAAGGTAAAGCATGCTGTTACACTGTATCAAATTGCTTGCAAAGCCACCTAATGATAGGATTACAACTCTTCCTTGCTATAGTAAAGTTTGTCCCGTTGATGTCATTGCTGTGAGCTTCTGACAAAGAGGAACTCCTCTGATACTTTGTGCAATTCTCTTTGGGTTTGGGACTGCTGAATAAACCAGTAGGCTGTAAAACCCCTTAAATGCAATGTCCAGTGTTACCTAATTGTTCCAAATGTGAAGTGGGTAAACAGTTGGGGGTTTTGGATCTGTTACTTTTATTATTTGTTTAGTTTCTTCCAAAGTTGCAAATTTCCTTTTTGAAGACGTTTGGTTTGGTGACACTTCAAATCTCAGTTTGTTAATGAATTAACAAAAAATAACTACTAGTTTTGTTGTTTATGTTCAAGGTGATTGTAGTTTTATTTGTGCACTTGTAACAAAAACGAGTACTGTCCGTGATACTTTTTTTATTTGCTCTGACACCTACATTTTTTAAGGACACGCTATAAAGGCCCTGGTTCCCAGGTTTGACGCACATTTCATGTGTGGGTAGTCCAGGGACAGGTTACCCATGTGTCAGGGACAATATTAGCAGCAGGGAAAGGTTCCAAACGAGGAGGGAAAGCTTAGGGCTCCAATCTCTTGGACATCTTCCAGTTTGGGTGCAAGAGGGCCCACACATGTGCCACCATAGGAAACAGCTTCCTATGGTGTCACACAGAGAAGAGGAGTGTCAGGGCTGGGCTTAACTCTCCCTTCTTAGAGCAAGCTGCTCAGCTGAGGGTTAATTGGCAGTCTCAGCTTCCACTATGTCTCACCTGATGATCATATCCTGCCTCGTTAAGCCAGCTCTGCTGCTATATAAACTGCCTGGATCAGAATGCAGATGCCTTCGCCCTGGTCACCATCTCTGGAGAAATCTCTGCTGTGTTTTCTTGTGAAAGACTTTGCCTGTTTGGGGTTCCCTTATGATTCCTGGATTCAATACCCTGCTCGGCTGACTCTCCTCCTGGTTCCTGACCCTGCATGCCGTTGGTTTGACCTTGCTGATCCCCGGACTCCTGTTTCACTGGCTTGCTTTGACGATCCGCTCTGGTTACCGAACCCTGGCTATTTTGTGACCACATTTACTCTGTTTATATAATTTTACCTTTTTATTAAAAAGTGTGATTTTACTGCACTTCTGTCTTGGTCTGATTCATGGTTCCTGGCAAGGAGGACCCCATAGCATTAGCGGGGGACCCAAGGAGAGGAGTATCAGGGCCATTCTGTGCAAAACCATTACACAGAGCAGGTAAGTCTGACACATTTGTTATTTAAAACAAAAACTTTACAATCAGTTTAAGTGTTATACAACATTAAATCATCCCAAGGCTACATCTTACCAAGCATCTTATGTCTAAATCAGCCTTTCGCAACCAAAGTTCCTCCAAGGGGTCCCTTGAGCAATAGAAATTACTGCTGCCTATCATAGTAACCACTGACACCAAAAATCTTGTAAGCTATCTGCAAAGGGAAGATTCTTCACACTAACCACAAATGTAAGGAACAGAGGGCGCAGCAGCCTAGTGCATTATTCCAAACGATAATTTTTATTGAATAAGGATTAAAAATACTCACAAACATGTGAAGAATATTGGCATATCGTAGCCTCCAAATTGGGGCATATAGTCCTGTTATGGCAGCAGTCTCCAAACCCCGACAGAAAGGACATTTAGGGCTGCAACAGCTTACATGTTTCGAAGGTAAACCTTCATCCTCAGAGCTCACAAATGTGAAGAATATTTGCATATCTTAGCCTCCGAATTGGGGCATATAGTCATGTTATGGCAGCAGTCTCCAAACCACGACAGAAAGGACATGAGGGCTGCAACAGCTTACATGTTTCGAAGGCGAACCTTCTTCCTCAGAGCTCAAGGTTCGCCTTCAAACATGTAAGCTGTTGCAGCCCTCATGTCCTTTCTGTCGTGGTTTGGAGACTGCTGCCATAACAGGACTATATGCCCCAATTTGAAGGCTAAGATATGTGAATATTCTTCACATGTATGTGAGTATTTTTAATCCTTATTCAATAAAAATTATATTTTGAGATAATGCACTAGACCGGTGTGCCCTCTTTTTCTTTTTCATTCAGTGACATCTGGGACACCCCCTACCCTTGAGGGCAGCAAGGCCACAGCAGTACCCTATGAATACCTGCTCACTCTACACCACACTATTGTGCAGGAGTAATTGTTTGTTCACAAATGTAAGGAGCATGCTTTCCACTGGCCATCAGGTTATAGTACCAAGAGCTGTAGATATTGAAGAAATGAATATCAGAGGTTCCCTGAGATCTGGAAGTTATTTCAAGTGTTCCTTCATGTTAAAAACGTTGAGAAAAGCTGCTCTATATTATTGCATTTGCTATTATGAAAGTCCAGCAAGAAAAGGAAAAGTAGTGGTGAATAAAATCACTTTTGGGTTTAACTAATCATTTTTTACATTTCACTTCTTCATGGTCCACATACCAAGGCAGTGGTAGGGGTGTGTCCTTTGCCTGCATACATTGAGCTAAAAGGAGTTCCTACTTTTTAATCTCAGAAAGTTGGGTGGTATGTATAATGTTGGATATAATAAGCTTTGCACTTTCTATAACCATGTGTATGTAATGTTATTTGAGCTCCTCTGTATAAACATAGTTTGGTGTTTGGTAAGTGCAAAGTAATCAGATATACATTAGTGTGAAAGGTTAGAGTTGTCCTAATGTACTTTTGAGATGAGTAGATGAAAGCCTTGAGAAGCTCACAGCTCACTCTCAGGCATCCCTCCATCTACCATATGCTAATTAACCTCATTCCCGCTTAACATTTTTATGCATTTCATGCAAATTATACATACTTATTCATTAGAGGGACTGACAAAATGGCGTTTGTTTGTGGTCCTCTGAATGTGCAATTATTTGATTACCTGGCACACGGCAGGAATTTATTAAATATTAATTAGGAGATTAGAGGTAATTAGAAGTGGCGGGATTAAGCTTCATGCAGTTATCCGCGCAGGTATCAAACACTCAAGAGCGCTCACATGAAAAACAAGGCTAGGGGGCAAAGCAGCCTCGTGGGAAACACAAATTGCTCCGTTATTGGACTCATTTATACAATGAAATTAGCGACATGTGCACTACTATCAAAATTGCAAATTATGGCATTAAAGAAGACCAGTCACAACTGGTTTATGCAAAAATCTGAATATTCAGCTATATTATTTTAATTACACAAGTTTATGAAAGATATATAGTTGGCTTTCTCATTTTATTTTCTTTACTTTGTGTCTGCTCAGGAGGTCAGAGGTTAGCTGAGTCTGGTGGCTGCTGCCCTATCAACTCACTGACCTTATTCACTGCACACTCAAAAACTGGGAAACAATGTGGGCATCAACTGTCAGCCTCTGACTTACTGGCAAAGTAAAGCTAAATAAAAAAAAAATGTAAGTATCTGAGAGCAAATATACACATTATAATATTTTAAGTCTGCTATTCAATCACTGTACCGTTCTATTCCTCCTTTATGTTTGGCTGCAGCCTTTATACCTACTCCTGGGTTTGGATAATGTGCATTACTGAAAATTGCTGTAAACCTTAGCCACATCAACATTTTATTCTGTAACTCTATGAAACCTAATTTCTGCCCATCGGTCTTTGCACTCCCTGCAAGTGCTTAGACCAACATGATTGTAGATCAGTCCTTTGACTTGCAGATTCTCAGCAAGGTCCTTGACATTGCCTAGTTGCTCCTCACTATAGCTCCTTCCAGTCCCCATGGTTCCAAATGGAAAATGGCTCTGGTCTGAATTAAAAAAAAAAATATATATATGCATAATATGAGCACTCTGTTACCTGCAATAATGTGCCCAATCACTATTCTGTGTATCCCTTTGTCCCAAAAGAAAGGAAACTCCTTCTAACAATCTGTTTATTATTAAGACTGGTCACCACCACACCATGGGTAGTCTGGTCTTTTACCTGCCCTGCATGTTAATTATCATCAGTGCCACTATTAGAAATCATAGGACCCCCTACATATTACCTGACAGGGCCCCTATCAACCCCTCCAGGAGCTTACGGCTCAACTCTCACAATTTTTTGAGAGACATGCTTAAAGTGATTGTAAAGCTTTGTTTTTTTTTTTAACTAACAAACATGTTATATTTTCCTCCTCTGTGCAAGGGTTTTGCACAGAGTGGCCCGATCCTCCTCTTTTGGGGTCCCTCTGTGGCGCTCCTGGCTCCTCCCCGCATCAAGTGCCCCCGCAGGGAAGCGCTTCCCTGGGGACACTTGTGCGGGTGCGCTCCCGAGTCCTGCTGCTGAGTCCATTGACACAGACAGCAGGACTCTGCCCCGGCTCCCGCATCATTGGATTTGGCTGACAGCAGCGGGATCCAATAGCTGAGCTGCTATCAGTCAATCCAATCAGGACCTGAGACACTGGCTGGTGTGCTCATCCCTGGCGATCAGGCTCAGGTAAGTAAAAGGGGGGCTCTGTGGCACTGATACACTAAAGGAGGTTTTTCACCTTAATGCATAGAATGCATTAAGGTGAAACACCTGGAGGGTTTACAACCCCTTTAAAGTGATTGTAAAGGAAAACATTTTATAAAAAAAAATAACAAACAACACATATTTACCTGCTCTGTGCAGTGGTTTTGCACAGAGCAGCCCCAAACCTCCTCTTCTTGAGTCCCCCGCCAGCGCTCTGGGCCCCTCCCCCTTGTCCAGTGCCTCCATAACAAACTACTTGCTGTGGGAGCACTCATGCATGCTCGCTCCGGAGCCGGCTCTCTATGTGCATAAGACAGAGAGCGTGGCCCAGCCCGGCCCCCCGCTCCCAACCCACTGGCTGTGATTAACAGCAGCAGGAGCCAATGGCTCCTGCTGCTGCATCTCAGCCAGTCAGGAAGGAGAGACCCTGGAGAGCCTTGGGTCTCGTGCACATCGCTGGATCAAGATCAGGTATAGGTAAGTAATGGGGAGGGCTGAAGGGGGAGCTGCACACTGAAACCACTTTAACTTGAGTTGACCAAGCAATGACTTGGACTGTACTTGGACTGTACTCTCCCCTCTAACTTTATCCCACTAAGTGGCACCATCCAACAACAGGCTCTGGGTGATGACACTCTATGCATCATGGAAGGAGAAGCTGGTCTAGCCTAGTGTGATGTGGAGAATCTGAGGTAGCCTTTGCATTGCCCATGCCCCCACTACCAGGCAGACCTTTATACAGTGCCTGGAAAAAGTATTCATACCCCTTGAAATTTTCCACATTTTGTCATGTTACAACTAAAAACGTGAATGTATTTTGTTGGGATTTTATGTGATAGACCAACACAAAGTGGCACATAATTGTGAAGTGGAAGGAAAACGATAAATGGTTTTAAAAATTTTTTTACAAATAAATATCTGAAAAGTGTGGCGGGCATTTGTATTCAGCCCGCCTGAGTCAATACTTTGTAGAACCACCTTCTGAAATTACAGTTGCAAGTCTTTTTGTCTCTACCAGCTTTGCACATCTAGAGAGTGACATTTTTGCCCATTCTTCTTTGCGAAATAGCTCAAGCTCTGTCAGATTTCCAAGTCTTGCCACAGATTCTCAGTTGGATCTAGGTCTAGACTTTGACTGGGCCATTCTAACATATAAATATGCTTTGATCTAAACCATTCCATTGTAGCTCTGACTGTATGTTTAGTATTGTTGTCCTGCTGGAAGGTGAACCTCCGCCCCATTCTCAAGTCTTTTGCAGACTCTGACAGGTTTTCTTCTAAGATTGACCTGTATTTGGCTCCATCTATCTTCCCATCAACTCTGACCAGCTCCCCTGTCCCTGCTGAAGAAAATCATCCCCACAACATGATACTGCCACCACCATGTTTCACAGTGGTGATGGTGTGTTCAGGGTGATGTGCAGTGTTAGTTTTCCGCCACACGTAGCATTTTGCTTTTAGGCCAAAAAGTGTGTTGGTTTATCACATAAAATCCCAATAAAATACATTTACGTTTTAGTTGTTACATGTCAAAATGTGGAAAATTTCAAGGGGTATGAATACTTTTTCAAGGCACTGTAATTGTGTAAGCACCGCTTGGTGTCAAAATTTTAGAGGTATGTGTAGCTAGTCTCTCCCCACCTCTCTAGATGTTTGGCAGGATGGTGTTCTAAGTAGCAGGAAAGATCAACACATTGAAGTTGAATCCAGTGGGGCCCAAGTACCTCCCAATGCGTGGCATGTTTGTGTGCAGTCAAAAATGGAATCAAGGTACAGCTACTGATAACTTTACTAATGAGACATCTGACACATCAAGTTTATTTCTCCACTTGGTTCAATAATGAAGAGAATTGTTTCAATTTTTTTTTTTTATTGCCAGTGATCCAGTCCCAGTCCCTAACCCCCATTATTTCATTCCCATACCCCCAAGGCCTATGGATATCCCTGGTTGAAAGCCTCTGGTATAGATGGCTCCCAATGGAAAAAATATATATATTTTTTCTTACAAATTGCCTATAAACTCACAAGTTGCTTTTATCCTCTCTCTATCACTTTTAAGTTATCACCTCTCTGTAAAAATATTGACATTTTCTTATTCTATTTTTTTATGATTTATGAATTACAGTAAAAATGCTGCTGTGTAATTTAAAAAAAAAATGACATTTTGGAAATCGCAGCTAAAAGCAATAAGCTGACACTAAAGAGATAAAGTAAGCTCAGACCTTAAATCCATTGTAAAGTTCCTCGTATTCTGGCTGGAAGTGTCTCAATTTAACACATCATTGCTTACTATTATTAGAAATTTCATTGTGTTGTGGAGCGTATTATAGTCATACTCCAAAATTTAAAATACCTAGTCTCAGGATGTTCCCGGGCAGCGTTCAGTAAGACACGCGGCTCCTGAGTAGCTTGCCATTAATTCCCTCTTACAATCCCTGCTGTTCAAGTTTTTCTGCTTTTTTTCTCTGCTAGAGAAATCTAATTTATTAGTAAATGCATTGACCATTATACCTACATACCTGAGTAGAATCCATAAAACTAGCTGGGCATTTTTCACTGTGTGCTGTTGAAAACATAGAAAACATTCTTATGAACCTTATTCTTACAGAGCCACTCTTTGGAGAAGTTTATTTTCAGTTGTCAAAGTGTATGTAAAGGCATTGTAAAAAAAAAATTTGGATAGAGTAGAGAATGGTGCGACCCTGTGTTTAAATTTGTATTGCTCTCTGTGCCCCCGCTGTTGCCATCCACCCCTCTATTTGTCCTGGTGGCCACCAAAGAGAAAAAGTGGAGGGAAGTGCAACAATTTTGAGTTGTCCTCATAGCAAAAGGTGAGGGAAAACCATCCAATTGGGACAAATGTTCCTGTGACAACTCTCTCTGAGTGTCAATTCCTCTTACCTTAATAAGATTCCCATCCACCCCTCTTTTTGTCCTTGTGACCACTGTCACCACAGCGAAAAAGTGGAAGGAAGTCCAACAATTTTGAGATGTCCTCAAAGCTAAAGGTGAGAGAAAATCAGCCAGACAAATGTTCCTGTGACAACTCTCGTTGAATATAAATTCCTCTTACTTTAATAAGATTTCCACTTATTCCCTGCTGTGCTAACATCTCCTCGCTAGACACAGAACACAGAAAGCAAATACTGACTTCATATGGGGTTTAACCCTTTCCTACTCTATCAAAAAAACAACTTTTGGCTATACTTGTACTTAATTTATAGAGGGAAAAAATCAGAAAGATTGGTTTTAATCTCATTAGTCCATACGGCTGGGTTGTGCAGGGATTTTAGAGTGTCTGTATAATTTGATCCCTTATTTTTCTGTATTAGCTGCACCTACCTTTAAAGTGATACTAAACTCTGATTAAACAAAATTATATTGAAATATATATTACTAAAGTGATTGCAAAGGAGATCAACTTTTATTTTTTAAAAATAACAAACTTATACTTACTTGCTCTGTGTAAAGGTTTTGCACAGAGCAACTCTAATCCTCCTCTTTTGTGGTCCCCCCGCCGGACGCTCCTGGCTCCTCCCCCCCAAGTGCCCACCATAACAAGCCGTTTGCTATGGGGACATTCATGCAGGCTTCCTCCCGAGCCGGCTCTGTGTGTCCATAGTCCATAGACACACAGAGTGTGGCTCGGCCCCACCCCCTCTTTCCTTGTCATTGGCTTTGATTGACACCAGCGGGAGTGAGAGATGAGAGAGCCTTTGTGCTTGTGTAGATTGTGTAGATTGCTTGATCAAGATCAGGCTCAGGTGAGTAGATGGGGGGGGCTGGGGAGCTGCACAGAAAGTTTTTTACCTTAATGCAGTGGTTTCCAAACTGGGACTGGATGTGGCCCTTTGCTTGCCGGCCCTTGAGGCACTATTACATCCACAACTGACACTAATGATGGAGCACTATTCCTCCCATTGACACCAGGGATGGGGTGCTATTCCTCCCACTGATATCAACAATAGGGCACTATTCCTTCCACTAAAGCCATGATGGCACATTGTTTACTTGTTACTAGTGTTGAGCATATGTTCTAGTCATTGTCAAGGAAAACAGAAAAATGGCACCCTCTTCCTTTTGCCTTGGCTAATAAATTGTAGGGTATTATTGCTATGCTCATAAAATGGATGACTGTAGGCTACATTACTTAAAAAGTATTTTTCTCCCATTAGGAAACTGAATGTCAACTTTAAAGAAGCAAATTAAATGCAATAATATTTTCCACTTGCCGGTTGCCAACAATCCTCTTCGGTAAAGCCATAAACACAATGCACCCATCTACACACTTATACTATTGGTGTGTAATGGCAGATGCATCTAGCTTTCATTCTTTAACTGCTTCCCGACCGCGCGCCGTGTATTCACGGCGGCAGTCGGGGAGCTGGGCGCGAATCGCCGTAAATATACGGCGATTCGCATTTTGGCCACCAGGGGGCGCGTTATTATGGGATGTTAAATAATCGGTTCCGTTTTCCTT
>BLSH010253532.1:959459-981612 GCA_018402905.1 Glandirana rugosa | reverse complement strand
AAAAATAAAAACCCCAGAAATGAATTCTCATCATCCGTAAACGCGGCCACTTTTGCGCAAACCAATCAATAAACGCCGATTGCGATTTTTTTTATCGCAAATATGAGGAAGAATATAAATCGGCCAAAAACGGTGAAAAAAAATGTTTTTTTATATTTTTTTTTTGGATTTGAATTTTAGCAAAAAGTAACAAATTTGGGTTTTTTTGCAAAATGGTCGCTCTTCTTTTGTTTATAGCGGCGATCAGAAATGACGCAGAGGCGATCAAATACCACCAAAAGAAAGCTCTATTTGTGGCAAAAAAAGGACGCAAATTTTGTTTGGGTACAACGTCGCACGACCGCGCAATTGTCAGTTAAAGCGACGCAGTGCCGAATCGCAAAAAGTGCTCTGGTCCTAAAGCTGCAAAACCTTCCGGGGCTGAAGTGGTTAAATGTGCCTGCATCTGCTGTTAAATATTGAATACAAAATAAAATTCCAAAATGTGAACCTTTATATTTATAAGCTGTTATGAAAAATAAAATTGTTTTTATAATCCTTTCTAATGTGCTGTAGCAGTGGAACGAAAGTTGTGCCTGATGGCCAGATCTCCCCACATAGCCAACTGCTCTATCAATATTTTAAATATATGGCTTGGAATGTACTAACAGCCATTGAAGAATGTTTACTGCATTCCAATGGTGGTCCAGTGAAACCATGCATGCATGTTACACCACCCCATACATCTGCTGGTTCCGCACAGTTAAAACTTAGTGTACAAATGGTAGTCCTGCTGGTCTGCTGGAGGAGGGTCTAGACAGAAAGTAGCACAATATTTGTCTTTTTTCTACAGAAATGCGTTACTTGCCAGCTTGTCACGGTGAGTGAGTATATGGCTGTAGAAGACTGAATCAAAGAGTCTTTGTAAAGTTTCACAGGGATTTATTACCGCAAAGACTGATTGAATGCCTTTTTTATTATGGGCTCTGTGTATTAAACATTTAGAAAAATACATTGTGGCGAGTACATTTTATATTGTTCTTTTTAAAAGAAACTTGACATGGGAGCAATACATAAGTTGCTATTGCTGGCCTCCTTCTGAAATTACTAGGTTGTCATGGCGCTCCTCTGGCTTGAACATTAGTGTTACTAGTTATTAACAAATATGATGATCAGAAGTTTTCCATTTTAGCTTCTGGGGCACTGATGTAAAAAGTGCTAAATGCAGAGACAGCCAGCCGGCCAGTATAAACAATTTCAAAGATCCATAATCCACATATTTCTCTCCCTTAAAGGGTATGTCCAGGCATTAGCCAAATGTAACCCCAAACCTCCTTCTTTTCCTCAGTGGTCACCAAACTGCAGCCCAGGGGCCAGATGCAGCCCTTTGCTCACTTATCTGGCTCTTGGGTCGCTATTTCATCCACGGATACCAACAATGAGGCATAATTCCCCCCAATGACACAAAAAAAGAGGCACTATTTTTCCCAATGGAACCTTGATGGTGTAAGGGCAATTATAATACCTTGTATGCATTATATTTTGCCTGCGCTAATAAGCGCACTTTTCAGCTCTTTTGGATAATGCATTTGAGTGCACTCGTGTTAAAGCAGGTACAGACACAAATAGCTTTTCTCACATGGCAGCTCACCGGGGTTGTCCTCGTGAGCTGCGCTTTCAGGCTTTATTTATACGGATCAAACAGGGATAATAATAGTACTTGATGGCTTCACAATCAGCCAATCAGCCTCCAAGGCACAGTCACATGACATGAGTTCAATGCAAGCCACCAACCAATGACACACTTGTTTATATTCAAACCATACAATAGGAGAGGCATGCATGCATGGGGGGTTGGCCGGCCTGTATGAGAAACAGCTGTCTCCAGATGACAATGAAAGCCATGTGGAGACATGGCTTCCATTGAAACCTAAAGCACTATCCCACAGAGGTCCTCCAAGCAAAATGCCATCCACGCAAACCTCGAACTGCCATTACAATGAATCTCTATCAAATACAGCTCTATGAACTATACTCCATAGCAATTATACTACTGTTCCATTAAAGGGTAAATTATGCACAAAGGAATATAACTGTAGATTTCTGTCACATTGATCAGATGCGACAGAAAACTTACAGATCATTATCCTTACATAAAAGGCAATACCTTCCATAATGCAAGTAAATCGCCGCCAAGCAGATCAATCTGTACATAATACAGGGGCCCCCTCATTGACGGTAATACACCCGCTCCACAGAACGTGCATTGCACCTCAAAGATCCGGACCAGCGTTTGCTCCAGCGTTAACCGCTCAGGGCGCCTGCCGGCCGGGATGATCGGGCGGGTAGCGTGTAGTTATCAAATAATGGAAGGTTTCCATTGTAAATGGTCTTTCCTCAATATCGATTAAAGCCATATTCGCTGTACACAGAGAATACCGGTAAACCGACACTGGGAGCCACTGTGACAATACATAATAAACACATCCTAAATTTCTACAACAATTGGGAACAATTTCTCCCAATGACACCAACAAAGGGGCAAAGTAACACCAATGATGGGGCACTATTTCTCCCAGTGACACCAATGGTGGGGCACAATTCCTCCCGCTGACACCAATGATGAGGCACAATTACTCCCACTGAAACAAATGATAGGGCATTATTTTTTCCTGCTGATGTTAGGACCTATTCCATTCCCAGTGGCCACAGTCTGCCCCCCCTAAACGCTAAGTCTAATAGAATGTAGCACACTGCTCAGGCAGCTGACAGGTGAATCAACAGGTAACCGCGGGTGCACGTCTCGGCTTGCCACCGTGTAATAACAGGAAATAGACAGATTGGCGGCACTCCACAGAATAATTCCAAAAGCTTGTAGTTTATTCACGAACAGCCACAAATACAGGGAAAAATGTAGACACGTTTCACTCAATCAATACGAGGTTAATCATTACGAGTGAAACGCATCTACATTTTTCCCTGTATTTGTGGCTGTTCGTGAATAAACTGCAAGCTTTTGGAATTATTCTGTGGAGTGCCGTTAATCTGTCTATTTCTTGCAGGGCAGCTTCAGGGAGGTTAGTTGCTAAAGACCTAGGCACCTACAAAGAGCTCTTTCCCAATACACAGAGGGGTTGACTTACTAAAACCGGAGGGTGCAATATCTGGTGCAGCTCTGCATAGAGACCAATCAACTTCCAGGTTTTTTTGTTAAAGCTTAACTAAACAAGCTGACTGGCTGCCATGCACATCTGTACCAGATTTTGCACTCTCCAGTTTTAGTAAATTAACCCCTGTGTTGTGTGGACAGGCTCTTGAGAATTAATGCAAAAAGTGGGGTGGGAGATCCAGCAGGCAGGGCTGACCATGCTGCTTAGGATTTCAGAACAGAAAAGGACACTGTGTCCTCAGTCCCAACAAGAAGTTAGGAGCATCACAGATTTATGTCAGGTCAACAGGTATTTTCTTTTTTTAGGAAGTCTATATACCCATCAGCTGTGACCCATCCCTTGTTGTACGGCTCAGCCTGAGTTCTCAATCAGACATATTGTATTCTTAGAGCAAGCAGCTGTGCTTTGTTCTTTTTTTATTTAGCCCACTGTGCTTAGAAACACTTGGTTCTGTATTAAATTATTGCTCGTGAAACAAAAATGTTATATAACAAAGTAAATAATAGTATTAAAATAACAGATATTGAATTGATTAAAAATGGAGCATACCAAATTTCTTGCAGCATTTTCCCCCTTATGATTGGTTAAAGGGGTTGCAAAGGCAGGAGGTTTTTTTTATCTTAATGCATTCTATGTATTAAGATAAAAAACCTTCTGTGTTTAGCTGCCTCCTCACCACCCCGCTAATACTTACCCTAGCCCCTTCTCTCTCCAGCAATGTCCACAATCCCCTCAGCCATCCAGGAAAATCCTCCTCATTGGCTGAGACACAACAGTGGCACCATTGGCTCCTGTGGCTGTCAATCAAAGTCTGTCAGCCAATCAGGGGAGAGGAGGCGGGGCCAGGCCGTGTCTCTGTGTCTGAAGGGATACACGGAGCTCTGACTCGGCTTGGGTGCCCCCATAGAGAGCTGCTAGCTAAGGGGGCACTTGAAGGAGGGACGGACCAGGAGCAGCAAAGAGGGACCCGAGAAGAGACGAATCCGGGCTGCTCTGTGCAAAACCACTATACAGAGAAGGTAAGTATAACATGTTTGTTATTTTTTTTTTAAAAGCGAAACTTTACAATCACTTTAAGGTTAAGACAAATTGTAGTGCCTGAACCCAGTTTTGCAACTTTGATTATCTTGTTACAATGGAATCTGAAATTTGGTGGGATAAATTAGGCAGTAAACAGTAAATCCCTAAAATTGATATGTTGAAAGCAGAAAAAATGGGCGTTGCAATTTATTTTGTCTGGGGCTGCGTAGCCCATGCTGGCCCGTGTCCACAGCCAAAAGCACCTACAATGGGCATGTAACAATCAGAACTGAATCACAGAGCAATGGAAGAAGGTGGTCTGGTCTGATGAATCACATTTTCTTTTACATCATGTCCATATGGGAAGAAAGCAAGCCGGTGGAGGCAGTATGATGCTTTGGGCAATGTTCTCCTGGGAAACCTTCCATTCATGTGACTGTTACTTGAGATGTATCACCTACCTGAGCATTGTTGCTGACCAAGTGTACCCCTCATGGAAACAGTAATCCCTGATGGCAGAGGCCTCTTTCAGCAGAATAATGCACTTTGCCACATTGCAAAATGGTTCAAGATTAGTTTGAGGAAAACAACAATGAGTTTGTGGTGTTGCCTTGGCCTCCAAATTCTCCAGAACGCAATCCATCGAGCATCTGTAGGAGGTGCTAGAAAACAAGTCCGATCCATGGAGATCCCACCTCACAACTTACAGGACTTAAAGGACCTGCTACTGATGGCTTGCTGCCAGATACCACAGCATACATTCAGAGGTCTAGTAGTGTCCATGCCTCAATGGGTCAGGGCTGTTTTGGCAACAAAAGGGGACCTATTTAATGTAAGGTGGACGGGCATAAAGTTATTATTTTTGCCCAGAAATACACTTTTTCTAATTGAATGCAATTTAGAAAAATGTGTAAATCTTAGGGGAAAATCTTATGTTTATAAAGTAAAATGTTTATATGTATTTTTTTTTGTAAATTGTAAAAAAATGAATATAAATGATCAGTTTATAGATATACCAACTTAAAATTTGAACTGATATATTAATATAGCTTGCCTTTTATTTAAAACATTTATAATTGCTTTACAGGCATTTTTTTCTTTTAATTAATGTTATTTAAAATTGCTTCTCCATTTCCATCCTTAGCCAGGCATACCTCACTTTCTCGTCAGAATCAAATCCACCATTTACTTGTTTCGCCAAGAGGCATGCAGCACCTATATTTATTATTTATGTGGATCACATTTCAAAATGTAACAAAAATCCATTCTGGCATTCTGCTAGACTTCAGCAACTCCTCAAGAATCCGTCAGGCTTTGACTCCCCCCCAGCATGGTGAATTTTGGCAAAGCTCGTCGCTTGGTTTTGCAGCTGTGAAAATTAGCAAATTCTGTTTATAAATTGAAAGCACAGATAAGTCTTTTCTTCAAAAGCCCTCCAAATTTCTAATGTTGCTCCATTAGAAAAATCTAGAAAACATTTCTGCTTACTATCTTGTTCCACTTTATCTGTTTACCTCTTGCAAGCAGGTAGCACTACTGATTGCAAGTGGTATATTGGAGCGATGCTGTGGTGGGGTTGGGGCAATTGGCACATTCCAATCTTTACAGTACAGCTCCAATTTAAAAAAAGTTTGGATTAGCTGTCTTCTATATTTATCCTTGCCATATATACCACCACACTACTGACCCCAGACTCGCCATTTTCCATCTCCACCAGTAGCAGTCTATGTTGACTCAGGAAGCTCCTGTTCTCTTTCTTCACTTAGCCAGAAGGTCTAGGCATAGTGCCTATGTGCAACCTTTACTCCATAAGCCCTGCCGTAGAAGCCGTCTCTCTGAATTCTTGCAAATAGGCAGCTTGGACATTAGGACATTCACCAAAGGCCACACTTGTGCCTTACACAGCTGGTGCTGGGTGTTCTTATCAGAAAACCAAGCGTGCTCTACAGAGTAACATCAAAGCACACAAAGAAGGGATGCAAAACAATAGTTTTTAAACTTATAAAAGTTGAAATATGTAAAATGAAATTGCTAAAACAAGTTTCCATTTATGGTTAAGTGGAGCTATTCCTATCAAGCTGCCTGCAGCTTTACAGGGAACCTCACTTATAGGTAATTTAAAACCGTCAGACCTCTCATAGACCTTCAGATCCACTGCATCTGGTCGCAAGGGAGTAGAAGCACACTGGTTGCATGGGAGTGGATGCTTCCTTTTGCATTCAAGAGTTTGATTGGGGTTGGTGCTGGATCTGAGGAACATCTTAGATCCTAATGATATAGAGAAATTTAGCTTATGTGGTGTTGATTTAGTAATTAGGTCTCTCCCCACCCCAGTTAGGCCCTCTACGCACTACAGTTCGGTGAAAACTTGTGATGAAGAAAAGGAGTGCCCAAAAAATGAATCAATGCAGTCGTTACGTGCAAATTATTGTATTTTGTTATCAGTTGAAAGCCAAAAAGTTCCAGGGGTGACCAGGGGTGGACTGACAACTCATGGGGCCCACAGGCAATAGGAGGTCATGGGGCCCCTTGTGTCCCTGCTCACCTTCATGCCACATGCACACATAGACCCACTTACAGTACATATTGCAGCTCAGCTGCATAGAGGGAGCATTTAAATATCTACTGCAGCATAGCCTGCATGGATGTTCCTGGCTTCTTATTGTAGATACTATAAGCACTTCCAGGTTCAAGGATGGCTGCCAGGGGCAATTAATGAAAGCAGTGGGCCTATGTGTGAGATCATAATATGGGCCCCAATGCTAGAGAATGAAGTGTGGTGCTCCCAGCAAGCCGCGGACAAAAGTGGGTGTGGTTTTTTGGAGCTGTAGGTAACGCCTGCTGGTTACTTAGTACAGTAAAGATGCCTGATGATTGAGGGGTTACTTGCCATGTCAAGCTTTTTGGCTCCCATTCAGCTCCTTCCTGACAGGGTTGTCAACCCCCAACAACTTTTTTTTTACACTGAGAAAACATGGAAAATCTACTGAAAATAGCACATTTTTTACTGAAATATGGCAGAAACTCCTATTAGAAACTAAGAGGGGGTGGGGGGATAGAGACAGAAGTGAGGAGGGCGAGGAGAGATAGGAATAGAAGGGACAGATGGGGCGAGAGAGAAAAGGGGGTGACAGAGAAAGGGGATGAGAGAGAGGGAGGGTGAGAGAGAGAGGGGGGGTGTGGGGGGTTGAGAAAGGAAGAGGTTGAGAGAGAGGGGGGTTGAGAGAGGGAGGGGGTAAAAGAGAGGGGGTGAGAAAGAGGGGGGACAGAGAGGGGGTGGGAGGGGGAGAGGAGAGCGTAAGGGGGAGAGAGAGGGTGAGAAAGGGGAGGGAGAGAGGGGGTGGAACATGGGTACTCACAGTGGCAGCGCTCTTACTGTAGAGTGCAGCGCTCATTTGGCATATCGTTGTTAGTAGTGAGTAGTGCTGTATGGCCCCTGGGTTGTCCCCAGCTCAAGCATAGCAGAGGCTTTTACATGCCACATAGCCCTGAGTCAGGCAGAGAAAGAAAAAGACAGGCGGTGGTAGTGGAGCCCTGGCTGGGCTGACAGTGTAATCAGATCCAGGAAGGGACACGAGCGGAGCTGTCCCTGGTCACAGCATAGGACAATGGGTGGGCTCCCTCCTCATCACGGCCCCTCATCTGTGGGGGAGCCATGCACTCCGAGCATGCACAGTGTCCCCAGCCGTACAGACTATGCCCTCCATATACACCCCACCCACATCCCATGTCAGCCCGCTCCTCCTCACCTTGACCCTTTCTGTATGAAGTAGGAGTGAATGAAGTCCAGAACAGGAGCTGCTCATGGGGCCCCCTACTGGTCCTGGGCCCTCAGGCAGTGCCCGAATGTTCAGTCCTCCCCTGGGTGTAACAGAATCCCCCATCTTCAGCATTTGTACATGCATTAGAGTGCCTGACTTGGAAGAGTAAAACCTAGCTGCTAGAGTAGCCATTTTCTTCTAGGGTTCCTCCAGAGGTTGCTAGGGTTCAGTGAGCAGTGGCTGATTGATCTCCCATTTAATGGTACCTGCATAATTCTGGAGCCAACAACATGTGGCAGAGCCAGCTGAGACACCAATGATCTTTTTAGATGCTTGTAAGGTTGGTATTGTGAGCGCCACTGTAATGGGGCATTGCTATAACTGGGCATCAATGTTAGGCTACATGTACACGGGATGTTTTTCAACCTCCTCTCAATGACTCAACTTGTGAAACCGACGTTTAACCACTTCCAGACCGAGCGTCTTTTTTGGGTTCGGTGAACATTTTTTTTTGCAATAAAATTACTTAGAACCCCAAAACATTATATATATTTTTTTGTAGCACCCTAGAGAATAAAATGGCGGTCGTTGCAAAACTTTATATCACACCGTATTTGTGCAGCGGTATTACAAGCGCGATTTCTTTTTAAGCATTCACTTCTTTGAGTTAAAAAATAAGACAACAGTAAAGTTAGCCCAATTTTTTCCATATTGTGAAAGATAACGCTACATCGAGTAAATTGATTCCCAACATGTCATGCTTCAAAATTGCGCCCGCTTGCGGAATGGCAACAAATTTGCATCTTAGAAATCTCCATTCTCGACATTTAAAAATTTCAGATTACCAGTTTTAAGTCACAGGGGAGTTCTAGTGCTAAAATTATTAATCTCGCTCTAGCGATCGCGGCGATACCTCACATGTGTGGTTTGAGCACCGTTTTCATTTGTGGGCGGGACTTACGTATGCGTTCGCTTCTTCCGAGCTCGCAAGGATGAGGCGCTTTAAATTTTTTTTTTAATTATTTATTTTATTTTATTTTTACACTGCCATTTAAAAAAAAATAAAAAAGATCACTTTTATTCCTATTACAAGATGTAAACATTCCTTGTAATAGAAAAAAGCATACCAGGACCTCTTAAATATGAGATCTGGGGTCAAAAAGACCTCAGATCTCATATTTACACTTAAATGCAATAAAAAAAAAATGGCAGTGAAAAAAATGTCCCCTTTCAGAACTATGGGCGGAAGTGACTTGTGACATTGCTTCCGCCCTGCAATGTTATGGAGCCGAGTGGGCAGCATCTTCCACTCACTCGGCTTCCAGTGCAGGGGGGGGGGGCGAACCCAATTGTTTCCGCTGCTTCTGGCAGGCCACTTTTGTCATACACAGAGTCGCCGGCTGAAAAAAAATATGGGGGTTATAGTAGCTATTTACTTCAAAGAGGCTGCCGTCATACGGCGGCGGCGATCCGGAAGTAGTTAAAAACATCAGTTTAGCCGCGTTTGCGTCTAGAATTTTTTTTTTTAATGAAAAACGCCTGGAAACTAAATGCTCCTAGATGCGAGCTACCGCATTTAGGTGCGTTTACAAGTGGTGTTTTGACGTTTCAAATGCCACTGAACATCCGTCCCAAACACAATTTTTTGCTTTCCAAGAAATGCTTCTAAACTCAACTGCCTAGAAACGATTGTAAACGACCCTGTGTACATGGACTGATAAGATAACATAGAGGAGAGTTCAGGGGCAGCTGAAAAAAAACGCCCAACTGCTCCTAAACGCTTGTTTACCAGCAGCAGTGTATATGAAGCCTAAGGGGCTTTTTTCCCACTGACCTCCAATGAACTGGTTTTACCAATGGTTCCCGAGAACTGAAAATTATTTCCTGGATTCCCCCGGGATAAAAAGGTTTAGAATACTGTGCTAGAAAATGTTAGTGTGTTTCTCTTTTTTACTTTATGAAGTCCTGATCTAGTGGAATTTGAGGAGCAGCAATCTAACATCTATATTGGTTCAATATAGTGTATCCATTAACACATATCACACACCATGAATTTGATGGTCACAAAATATTTTTATGTATGGCATGCATGCATGCCTGCATTTTTTTTAGGATTACACTATTATATGCACCAGGAATGTCACTATGGTAGTAATTGCAAGCAACAGGAAATAAAAAGGATTCCATTGCTGAACATGTCAGTATATATTACTGTATTCCACGTCTAGGGAGGGGAAATTGGGAACCCTGCCACAATCAGTGTCCAGGAATGACATATAGGATTACACCACAGTGACTGCAACACATTAACATCACACCAGGTCTACAATGATGCTGTCTTTCTTACATTCTCCAAGCTATGCTTCTGATATATGACTTGACCCAGTCACCAAAAGCAATAATGTAAAGCCCGAAAAAAAAAAGTAGAAAAAAATATTTTTTTCCTTCTTCTTTCATCGACATTGTGAGATTCATATTTTATTTCTCCATTTAGTCAAAGCAGGAAATATGCTTCTGCAATGAAGGGAGAGACTTGAAAATGCAGAAGGGAAGTATATCTGCCAGCATGATCTATCCCCCGTGTGTCAGCGCACTGCCAGGCGACATCCAGAGATTGGTCATGCCGGTACTTCGCTGGTCAGTCTGGGAGCTTGATGCCCATATAACTTTTATGACATCCGGTGACATTGTCAGCTTTTAATAACCTGCCTATTAGACTGACTCAGTCCTCTGTACTGCAGTACCACATCTATATGCAGCGGGGGGCCCACCTGCTTTGTCAGATGAACAGAAAAGAGGTCTGCGTAGATTATAATGAAAAATATCAGGTGGTCTGTCATAAGTGGTTCAAATGTAAATCCAATCAATACGATCTCATATAATCTTTAACAACTTAATAACATTTTGAAGGTTATTAATAAATGCGCAGCTTTTTTTTTAATAATACCTGGTAATATGGTCATGAAGGTCCTTATTCAGGCACTTCATGTTATAAGGTTACAGTACTCTGCCCCTGTTTTCTAATTGTGCTGCCGCTTTGTCACCCTGTCACATAAGCTCCCAGTAAAGACAACATGTGACCATTCTAATGCACATTGCATGAAACAGTCCACTGTTTACACCTATACGTAAACCTACAATGAGAAATAATGTTTAGGAGTTGGAGTGGAGTATTTTACTTTTTAAAAACTGCACAACGTTTTTAGTTTAAAGCGGTTGTCTACCCATCGATTTGATAGTGTCAAAGAAGAGTTAATATTCCCGGCATGCCAGAAATGCTAGCTGTCTCCTTGATTGTGCTCTCAACCAAACTAGCAAATCACCCAATGGGGGGTGTCATAATAGATCACATGTGCAGCATCATGGCAGTTGCAGATTAAACAGAGGCTAAGATGTCAGCTTCCTTAGCTGAAAATGATAGAAGAGTATACAACCACTTTAAGTGAACATATCTAGTCTTAAAAATGCCCCTCCTTTCCCTCCCTAACACCTATGCTGGCTAAGCTGTGTAAACAAGATGTACAGTATATACTTACCTATTTTCAGCCCAGTCTGATCACATGACCCTGTGTCAGGCAGTGGCAGCTGCATAGGAGAAGAGAAAGTGCTTGAGAATAGCTGGTAAACCTGGAGTGGTGACATCACCCATAGGCTCCTATGGCCCACCCATTATTGATGCTCCATCCTCTCACCTGCAGCCACACTGGCTGATCACGTGACTCAAGCAGGCTGAAAATAGGTAAATACATGTATCAACATATGTGAGTGGGGCATTTTTAAGACTAGAATGGTTTGTGCTTGGATTTTACTTTAAAGGACTTGTGTATTTAAACGTATTCCATTGCCTAGAATAATTGACAACAGGTGTCTGCAGATACTTCTAGATAGGTGCTTAAAGTTGGACTCCAGCATCACCTACATTCTTCTGCAGTTGTACTCTCCTGTAGAAATATCTTATTCTGATTTCCCCAGAACACTGTGAGTTTCTCACAGTATGCATTAGAACCTTCAGCAAGTCAGTCTTTTTTTCTGGTTGAAGGACTTCCAGAAAAATCTAGCCATTTCATGCTCAGTCGTAAACAGGCCATACACATAATGCAGATGGAATCTCCTGCTGCAGCTGTTGGCAGTACCACCACCAGCTATCAACATCAGCGCTGTTCGGATGGAATTTTTCCACCTGGCTCCTTCGATATTTCATTTGAGGGAAGTTGGGGTGAGAGGCAGCTGATGGGGCCACCCGCTGATTAAATTTCATTAGTATCCACCACAAAATGTGAACATGATGGTCAAGTGTGCTATAAAACCGTCTTTGTGTGTCAAATCTCCCTGAGGAAGTCACGTGACAAAACGCGTAGGAGCGGGACCTGACGGATGCCACTGAAAGTATGGTCTGGAGCGATTAGCTTGTTTGGGGTGACACACAAAGCTGGTTTTATAGCACACTGTGGCGCTTGGTGTAAACGGTGAAATGCATTTATACTCTAACTTATGTGAGTGTTTTATTGGCGTGTGATAAAATAAAAGTTTTTTAAGGATAAAGCATGATTGCACTTATCTTTTCATGTGACTGACTGGGAGAGAGGCTTGACATCGGAGCCTGGATACTGGCAGAAGCTTTGTTCATGAGTAGAAGGGGACGTATAATTTGAATGAAGGAATAATCGATCAGAGGAGTGTATTAAATCTAAAAATACTATAGTAACCAGGCTGGGGCACATCTGGTGGAGGCAGCACAATATCTAAGATACATTTGAGCATGGTGGAATCTATTGATTCATTTTTTAGAAGATTACGTAATAAGGATAAGGCACTATATAGTTTATTCTCTTTGCATGCTACACAGAATATAAGGGAGATGATGAATGTGAAGGAATGAAGACATGCATATATAAAAAGTGTTATTTGACCTATATATGTAGGGTCATATTCATCAGATGAGAGCACAACCTTATAGGATATAGCACGGCAATTAAGTAAAATAAGGAAGGAGTGCACAGATGGACTATTATATATAAAGGACTTTGGCGTTGAGGTCATCCACTATTATTATTTGTGTATTATTGGACATTTATCAATTTTTTTAATATTTATTGAATATTTTTTGGAGTGTTATTTTAGAGGGTTCACATGTGTATACAAAACCCTATGGAAAAATAGCACTACACCATTATAGTGATTGGTAACAGTACAAAAGGGAGTTGAGCTAATGGCATTAAATCCAATAGTTGCTAGGAGTATCAGCCACTAAAACAACTGGCTAACCAATCAAACAATCAACTGTATGGATGGGTGGCAGTTCATTGTAAAGCTAGGAGCACATTAAGACAGGAGGAACCCCAAGTCAGTAAGACCATAGTGCCTTTAAAAAAAAAAAAGCAATGTATTTTACCCTGCCTTTCTGTATTTCTTTATTTTTTACTATAGCTTTACATTTTTACAGTACCACTCCAGGTGTGTGCTCATTATACAGCAATGATATTTTGGGGAACTGGTCTGATGTTGTGGGTCCCTCTGACAGCTGCAGGGTTAAAAGCAAAATTCAGGCTTTGCTCAGTTTGCTTCAAACATGTCAATTTATCTCAGCACGCCGGAGGTGTTAAAAATTAGTCCGCAGGCTTCTTTGGGGAAGAATTCTGTTTTGTGGGCTCAGCATGAGCTGTCACAGTGCAGAGCAGATAGTAAACATTATTTTTATCTTGCAATCAACAACGCAAATCTACAGCAACCCCTGCTGCTGTGTTAATCCCGGAGAAGGCGATTGGCTAATTTCATCTTGTTATAGAAATGTGAACAATCTTCTGCACTTTTTTTTCCCCCCTGGAAGTATTTTTTAAATATTTTTATAAAAAGCTGGATTTTGAGGTATTAGCATCGCACCTCATCTTGCTTGAGTGTCTTCTAAGGCCCTTTTCATCCTCCTCTAAAAAAAAGAAGGCACTAATCCGTTTATAAGATCATGGAAGGGAAATATGTAGCTGTGTAGTATGTGCTACACATCAACCGGCTTTTATCAAAGTGTTTTAACATTACACCAGAGAGCGTGACATCCAGATACAGGCTTTCAAAGCTTGGCGTGGAGGAGACTCTGATTCCTGGTGGTGGGTAAGAGTATTCAAGGTACGTGTCCTTACCTGTCTCCTTTGTAGAGGGACTGCTGCTGTAGAGTTTTGTGTAAGTGTTGGCATGCTGTGTGCAAGGTGCCACTCATGTGTTGGCTAGTTTGGTAGGGTAATTAGACATAAGTCTGCTAAGTTAACTGAATGTTCCAGCAAACAGTGTAAAGGAAAAAAAACCTAGGAGATGACTTTTCTTGGTATAGACCATTAGCAGCAGACGTAGGCAAGGTCAGTCCCGAACCAGCAGATGTAATTTCACTTGTAGTCAGTTTTGTTTAAATGCAAACTCAATTTCTTTCCTGTTAGAGACGCAGGAATATAGTAATTCTTGGAATTTGTGACCTTAAAAAAGACCTTAAAAATCTCAAAGCTCAACCATCCGACAACCCGGTGACTTCAGTACTATCCAGTAAGGCTCACCCACTCTGAAAGCTAGCTATCAAAAGGATAAGGAGCCACACACTGGCTATCATCCCAGTCCTCCTTTGTAAGAAATCGGCTTCAGCTTGTCTCCTCCAAAGCCATGCCCACTGACGCATTTCACCATCACAAAAACTAAGTCATAGAGGTCTATGACCAAGCCCGTGTGAGGGCGAAAAGTGCCAGATGAGGCTTGGGAGGAGACAAGCTGAAGCCGATTCCTTACACATGTTATACTGTCACCTTCAGAAAGATTTGGGCACTGGCAAACATTGGTCAGCCTGGAATAAAAACCTCCCACCACCAGTATGCTTCCATTTTTTGCTAGTGTCCTAAGAAGATAGACGTCTTTTCTGTACTGAGAAATATTTTTCTGTTTCACAAGCAACTCCATGTATACTTCTCACTTTTTATGTAACCTTGTTCTGGCATTGTTTCCTTCTAATCTAATGGCTAATGACTAATAAAGTAAATGGGATTTTACTGTAAAAATTATTTTCTTGAAGTTCATAAAGAGACACCTCTCAGCGTTTGTGATTTACTCCTAATACTACTTGTATACAAAGCTGAAGTATGCTGAGGTTAAAAAGGTTTTTTTTCTGGCTGACCAATGGCTTTTTTGTTTGCCAATTCCTCCTGAAGGATGCAGTATAACTCAATGACCAACAATTAGTATATTCATATGCAGTGTTAATTTTGACGTCAAATTTTGATTTAGTTTTAGTCATAGTCTTTTGACTAAAATGCCATTTTAGTTTAAGTTGTATGTTAGTCATCTGAGTCAACTAAAATAGTGTTAATTTAGTTGACAAAAATATTTTTGTAGACTAAATTAACACTGTTCATATGTCCCTTAAAAGAGAAGTATGAGGTTATTTAAAAAAATATATATATACATATAATCACCGAGGTGGATGCAGCGTCAGTCTGATGCTGCATATGTCCCCCGCTTCTAAGACTGAGAATTGAGTAATCGAAGACTGGTGGTCACTCAATTCTCAGTCTTCAATGAGCAGAGAGCCAATGACTGTCAGTCACTGGCTTTCTGCTCTGCCCCTCCAGTGCTCACTGGAGCACTAGTCTGTGGAGGGGATGGGAGCAGCTGGCTTAGTCTCCCAGCAGCTCGCTGAGAGGCTGATCCAGCTGCCGGTCCAGGCATCTGGGTGAATCCCAACTGTAAAGTCCAGAGCCTGGACCAGCTGAGTGATGTCAGTGGCTAAAGACTGCTGTCGGTTGAAAACAGGGAGAAGTAGAGCTAAAAGAGCTTTGGCCATACTTCATTAAAGGCTTAGTTAATTTTTTCCATAAAATAACCTATGCAGTCGAGAGTGTAAAATGTTCTTGTTATGCTATGGTCATACTTGTAAACCATTTGGGTTCCCCCAGAAGCTAGGCTGAAAAGCTCCGAGTTGGCAACCCCCACATCCTTGTTTGCTGCACATCCACTGTGCCTGGTACAGAAGAGACTTTGCATGTCGTTTCTACGATAAATAGCCTGTCTGCTCCTAATGTCTTTGTTGTCATTTTGCCTTTAGTTTTGCTTTAACTGTTACATTTGTCTTATTTTCAGCCATGGCAACCAGGGGGTTCTGTACGCCAGTGGTTCTCAACCCTGTCCTCAAGTACCCCAAACAGGCCATGTTTGCAGGTTTTCCTTTATCTTGCACAGGTGCTTTAGATCAGAGTCAATGGCTTGGTATTTTGGACGCTATTTTATCTAAGAGAAATTCCCAAAACATGGCCTGTTGGGGGTATTTGAGGACAGGGTTGAGAACCACTGCTGTACACAAATGCCCTCAGCCACCTGGAAACTAAACATTGAAAAGGAAGCCCTGCCTCGCCCTTTTGATTGGATGACAGGGAAATCCTTTCTGCTGGATGGGACATCTGCCTGTTCTGTCTGGCACCCATCAATAGAGAGGGAGTGAAGAGAAATCTCCAAAAATGGAAAATAGACATCAATTAAAAAATACAGTATGTACCTTTCTCGCCCTATTGAAAACTAAAAATAAACTGTTTTTGGAGTTGTCCTTTATAGCTACAAAAAGCTCAAAAACAACACTTAAAAGAAGACTATTAACATTTACCTATCATGACACCTGTTCCTTGGATCTATGCTCTCTTGGTGGATCTTCACATCCACCATACTGATCCTGTACTACATCCTGTAGTTCCATCTGCCAACCTCTACTACAGAACACAGTAGTTATGAAGGGGCCGGCGGATGGAACCCAAAGCATGCGGCGGATGAAGCAGCTATCTGATACTCCCAGGTTGCATGTATTTAACAGTTTAATTTTCACTGGAATACACTTATAAATCAGAACCCAGTGTGTAATGCTTTGTTATAGTTTGTTTTTCCAGCTTCTTAAATGTTCAATATTTGACAAGGCATTTGTATCTATCCCTAATGAGCACTATAAACGTGTGTAGCAGTTAGTTCATAACAAGCTAGTGTGTGCTCCAGGCAGAACTTTTTCCAAAATGTCCCCAGGCCTGTAGCAGGCTGGGAGGCCCTGGTGTTTTCCTCATGTAAGACATGAGCAATGGCGCCGCTGCAGTCGAACTGTTGTTTTGTCTGGGAATATAAAGCAATTAGATACTGCTTTATTTATGCTGGCACTCAGCTTTTGTGTCAGGACCGAATCTTCTTTACCACTCGCAGGAAGGAACAGTCCGCCGAGACTACTACAAGGCTGGAAATTTGTATATTTTAACGGGGCTGATTTGCATAATTACTAAATTGGATTTTCATGTATTACTACTGCAACACAATCCGCCTGATCTTTTTTCCTTTCAGTTTTCCTAAAGTAGTCTGCATACCAAATAATGGGGTTTGGGTTGACCTCACTTTTATAAATTGATGGGCTTGTTCAATGGTAATTTACAGTAGAAATGAAATGCATGTGTCTGATTGGGCTCCAAGAAGACTGTAGACCTTAAAAATACAATTGTTCCTGCAAGGAATTGTATTTTCAGGTTGTGTTGCTGTAGCCATGTGCTCCCTTGGGAGTAGATAGTAGTTGTGGTTCGCCTTATAGCTGCCCTCAATCCCACCATATCTCACACATCTGTAGAAACTGACCAGGCCGGCACTTGTTTTTGTTGTTTTATTTAGGGGAAATAACTTGGATGGGGAAAAGGGGTGACTGTGGGATGCCTCAGGAAATATGGTACAAGAACTCCATATACAGTTTTCTCTCCAGCACTTCACTTAGTTTCCGGCTCGAAAGGAAATTTATCAAGCTTCCCTACTCTGTTATCTTCACCATGGCTAGCGCATGGTGAGGCCTACACTGTGTCAGCAGGACCTCAGGACCACCCATTACAGGCCAGGGATCACAAGCCCCTGAATATGTAGCAAAGTACTTGAGTGCTAGCCGGGCCTTTGATGAACTACAACTCCCAGCCCATTCTTCTTCCAGGTCCCACCGACCTGCTTTTCTTCAGTGACACTCCTTCCCTGACTGGCTTTCAAGGCCTCCACAGACTGTCCAATTTTCCTCTCCCAGCCTGCTCCAGCACTTTCTCTCCCATCTATAGGGTCTGTCACTCAACGACACAGATGGATCACTTTAAAGTCTCTCTCTCCAGCACTTCCACACGACAACTCCTCCAGATTGAACTGACTCACAGTATTTAAGGAGGACTGCCCCCTGCCAATCCTGCTTGGAGATTGATCAGGGCTCCTTAGAACACTCCAGATGGCTCCACCTATCTCCCAGCTCTCTGACCAGAAACCCTCCTCCAGGTTTTTAGAAAGAAGTAGAAAGTTCTGGTGACCTCACCTGTTGAACCAACTCAATCCTCCCTGAGCCACTCCCCCAAGCCCAGATCAAAACATTCACGCCTACATGTACAGTCAAGCCTGACTAAATTTTGCCTCTCCTAGCAAAACCCTGCTACAAAAATGCACCTATAGTAGGGGGGCGCTACATTGCTATACCAGATACCTCGAGCAGAAGGCAGGGTAAGTAAGATACTGATATTTACCATGAAAAACTGGGGAGTTCCCAGATGGGAGTCACCGCCCTGTTGCTACAACTTGATCCTCCAGATTGATAGGATTTCCAATCCCCATGCAAATGAGAATAGTACACAAATGTGAATGAAAGAATGTTGGCTGTGTTGTGCATACAACCAGTCAGAACTCCCTATTAGCCTGCCTGTAATCTTGACCCTCTTCCTTCTGTGATTTGAGTCCCAACCCCAAAGCGACTATGAAGAAAGAAGAAAGTATTAGAGACAAACTTCACCCTTTTCATAAAAATTATAACAAAGGCATGCTTAGAAATGTTTAATAAGAGCAATCTACAAACAAGTAGTTGCAAGCTTTTTATTCTTTGCCTACATTATTATTCTTGTCCTCCCCATTCTTCTCATGGTGGCCATTTTTATTGAGGGCAGATGATTCTATCTATCTTTACTTCCTGGCACTCTACCTGGAACTTAGGGTCTGCCTCCTGGAACGAGGCAGGAACTTCTTCCAGGATGCATCTGTGAGGCCAGGATTACATCACCAGGGCTTCACTAAAGCAAGAAGTGGAAAAACAGTAATTGCAAGTAAAAGCAAGAAATGTTTGTGTAGGGGAGAAGTCTGACAAATGTTTTTTTTTTTGTTTTTACAAACTTCTCTTTAGGGTCACAGGCATACACTTTACTTTTGTTCATCTGTGATACAGACTAGGCTGATAACGGGCTATTGATATCAGCTGACTGGGCTGACCCTTGACAGGCTTGGGAAGGATTCTAACAATATTGTCAGGATCCACCTGATTGACAGCTGGCTCTGCCTTTCAGCACTTGCTGAGAGCTGGACCAAGTCATGCCTGTCCCCTACCTAGTTTGGCACTCCAGTGAGCAGTGGAGGAGCAGACTGGAGAGCAGTGACTGATAGTCAATGCTCTCTGCACTGATAAAACTGAGAGCTGAGCCATCGGCGGTTATGTGACTGCCCATTTCCTGGTCTTAAAGTCAGCTGCATCTTGACACTGATGCTGGAGCATTGAGATGAGTACTGCATGTAGGCAGGGCCGGCCCTACCATGGGTCCCAGTGGGTCCATTGGACCCAGGCAGCACTTTGAGAAGGACAGCAAACTGAACCACAGCTGCCTTTCCTTCTCTTGTATTTACCCAGCAAATTGACGACCAAGATTCTTTTTTCAGCAGTTTTGTGTGTCATGATGACAACTGGCCCCTGGGCCGCACCGCCTGCCCCTATACTACACTAGCCCGCCCCTATACTGCCCTAGCCTGTCTATATACTACCCCAGCCTGCCCCTATACTGCCCTAGCCTGTTCCTATACTACCCTTGCCTGTCCATATACTACCCTAGCGTGCCCATTTATTACCCTAGCATGCCCATTTACTATCCTAGCCTGTCTGTATAGTACCCTAGCCTGCCCCTATACTACCCTAGCCTGTCTATATACTACCCTAGCCTGTCTATATTCTACCCTAGCCTGTCTATATAGTACCCTAACCTGCCATTATACTACCCTAGCCTGTCTATATACTACCCTAGCGTGCCCATTTATTACCCTAGCATGCCCATTTACTATCCTAGCCTGTCTGTATAGTACCCTTGCCTGCCCCTATACTACCCTAGCCTGTCTATATACTACTGTAGCCTGTCTATATTCTACCCTAGCCTATCTATATGGTACCCTAGCCCACCCCTATACTACCATAGCCTGTCTATATACTACTCTAGCCTGCCCCTATATTACTCTAGACTGCCCCTACCCGCCCCTTGGAATTGAACATAATGGTATGTCATATAATTTTGCATATAGACAGGGTGCTGTTGCATGTAAATCTGGCTTCATGATAAATTTAATTTTAGTTTTAATTACCATGATACTGGATAAAATAATGGATGTGGGGGCCATTTGGTGGGCGTGATTTTTTGGGGGGGGTGGGGCAGCATTTCATTCTTTCACCCAGGCAGCACAATGTCTTGGGCCAGCCCTGCATGTAGGTTTGTTTTTTACATATCCCACACTTCCTTTAACTAATGAATGAAGTATAATGACCGTAAAGTGAAAAAGAAAAACGAATGCGCAAACCAAAATACACCCAAACTTCCAAGAGTAGCAGCCAACATTAAAAAAGTGTCTCCACACTTAAAGTATGTTTAAATATAGTAGATGTGGCGCTTGCTCAAATATAGTGCTATAGTAAACAATATAAATAGAAATAATCAATCAATAAATCAAGAAATACTTGCTATAATCCATTCAGTGAAATAAAAGTCCAAAAGTTCATAAATGTGCAAAAAAGTGCATGTGCAAAAAAAAACAAGTGACCTTCTTAGTTCTAAAATTCCAAAAATCAAAAAAAAAAATGGAGGATGCGATTCAGATGATGGAAGCTGGCAGGGTGCACTAGCTGGATGGGGGTTGCCTGTGGATTTACTGGATTCCTGCTAAAAGATGTCTGTTTCCTTGTTGAGCTGTCTCTACGCTATTGCAATGACAGGTTTTGGCCATTATTTTTTTTCCTATGATGCTTGGACCTTGTGATGGAATTTTTCTGGGTCATTTTATGAGAGGAATGTAGGTTGTCTCCACCTGTTGTTCACTCTATCTGGAATGGAGGAGAGTAGAGGAGACTAAGGAGGACGTATTCAGGATTTTATGGGCCTTTTTATGGGAATAAATAAAATGAAAATGCAAACAATTTTTTGTTAAAACAAATTAAATATGCTGCCGCAAATTTACATATCAATCATGTGTACACTGTATACAGAGCAGGGCTGGGCAGTATTAGTGACTCACTCAGACCATTGGGCTGGGCCTATCTTAAGGAAGGGGCCTTTAGCTGCAGCTCCAATAGCCCCTATGTTAATCTGGCCCTGGATGTATTTTGCACAGCGGGAGAACACTGCCTTTTATCTCTATCCACAACCACTGCTTACACCTTTGTCTGGTCTGGTGCTCTAAGGAAAAGAGTGGAGTGGAAATTGCCATTGAAGATAACAATTACCAGAAGCGTTACTAGACCCGTTGGGGCCTTTATTTGAGGTGAGAGGCTGGGGCACACTATTGGTGGATTGCGGATGGTGGAAGCAAGTGTGATTACACGATTTTTGGAATTTTAGGACTAAGAAAGTCACTTGTATATTACTTAATTTATTGATTGATTATTTCTATTTATGTTGTTTACTATAGCACTATATTTGAGCAAGCGCCACATTTACTATATTTAAACAATGAACGTAGGATGATTTCATAACAGCATACACCGCGAACGAGTTTATATCACGATATCATTTGTTGTATTTATCTTTATTAGTTAGTTATTTAATTCATTATATGTTCACTGAAAGAATCAGGATTTTAAGGTTTTTAGCACATTAGTGTGAACGAAGGTGGTAGGCGTTAGGTGGTTATCACACGGGGTCGGAGAGTGGAGTTTATTTCCGGGGTTGCCCAGATCATTGCGAAGACCATTAACAATAGAAGTTACCGTTAAAGGTGAGGTGAGAAAAGGAATCTCGTGGTCTGGTCTGTTTCCACATTCGTCACCAACACCTATCTCTATTTTCCGTCACAAGAGGGCGACACGTTTTATGTAGGTCCCGGTCTAATTGTATCCCCGATAACCTCGACGTCGATTTCCGGGGAAGGAATTCTATCCGGGTCGGGTTACCAGACTCACTCAGTGATTATGACGGGTCG
>BLSH010253532.1:924655-954959 GCA_018402905.1 Glandirana rugosa | reverse complement strand
GGGCAGTTATGCAGCCAGTGACACAGGTGGGGGCAGTTATGCAGCCAATATCACAGGTGGGGCAGTTATGCAGCCAGTATCACAGGTGGGGGCAGTTTGCAGCTAGTGACACAGATGGGGCACTTATGCAGCCAGTATCACAGGTGGGGCAGTTATGCAGCCAGTATCACAGGTGGGGGCAGTTTGCAGACAGTGACACAGGGGGCAGTTATGCAGCCAGTGACGCAGGTGGGGGCAGTTATGCAGCCAATATCACAGGTGGGGCACTCTCCGCAGCGGCACTGCAGTTGGAGGGAAAGTCAAGAGGAACATAGTTTCTCTATGATTTCCTGGGTCACTAGGGAAGCATCCAATTGCCATCTTTGGTCAGGCAGAGACTATTTTACCCCCTGGCTCCCAGGTTTGGTGAGCATTTGTGAGTTGGTAGAGTAGGGACTGGTACCCCACCTGTTAGGGACAGAACTAGTGGTAGGGGAAAGTTCTTAAACGCATAGGGTTTGCAACCTCTCTGGACACCTGTTGTTTGGTACAAGACAGCCAGGCTGCATTCTTCCCCTCTCTACATAGCTAACAGTCGTCTACAGTCTGCTCTCTACACATTGTTGGAACTGTGAGTGTTCCTGGCTGGGCTGCCTTCCCATCGGGTTATTTGTGAACTGTCTCGGCATTATTTCAAATACAAGTTCTTTCACTGCACTTGGACTGGGACTGTGCTGCACCCCACCTACATGCTGTTTTAGCATTGTCATGATAGTTTTAGGATTTGAACTTACCCAGGTTGTTGTAGAACTAGTAGCAGTTAGTTACATTCAATTGGACCTGGACTGGCAGACATTTCACAATTTATTGAGTGGCTTCCTCAGTTCATGTGTGTTGTAGGGTTGCCACATAATCCAGGACACATATGAATTACACAGGTTCTGTGGCTGATTAAGGTGGTAATTAAACTTACTTGGGGCCTTATCTGCATTAAATTAGCCTCAGAACCTGTGCAATTCATATGTGTCCTGGATTAAAGGGATGATGTGGCAACCCTAGTGTGTTGGGAACATATTTCTAGCCACATGGGCAACTCACCTTATCCAAATCTCTTGGTTGCACCACATCTTGAATTCCAAAAAGAATACCAAATAAGCAGAACGAAGAATGGGATTTTCTATGGTGCTATAATATTTCTCAGGAATGAAATCACAACACAGTTATCCCCAAGCAGAGACTCAACCTCTTTTTCTCTCCGCTGATGGACCAGACCTCTTTCACATGTTTGTTGACACATCCATTTCACATTGCAGTGAGCATGCCCATTCATTTTCAGTGTAATGCATCCACAGACTACAAAAAAGTGCACTTTTCTTTATTTTCTATTTATTTTCTATTTATCTGAGGGTCATGTGCATTTGTTTTCCTTGTGGTTAGGAGCCTTTGAAATTGAATAGCAATACACTAAAAGCACACAAATGTGAATGCGGCCTAAATGGAGCAGAGTCACAAGGTTTATCTAGGTATTTGTAACAAGCCTTCATTTCAGCAAACACTAAACTTCACAGGGAAATTCTGAATTTACTGCTCAACTCCTGTTCAGGATTTCAAGGTTGTTAAAGAGAAAACAAAAGATAGCAGAATGACAAGACGGCACTCACGCTATATTACCACATTAACCTGCCAATCATAAACAGCACAGCATAATTGAAAAGGAGAGAAGCCTGCTCGGCCTATCGCTGTATGTGAATGAGCCGCTAATAAAACAGTTTTGTAGTTGAGAACAAAAGTATAAATAATTTTTTTATGGATCGCTTTCTGTCTATCTAACTGTTGTTGTTTATAAAGTTTACGAGGATGTGACCCTTAATGTCCTCCACGCTTTATTGTCAATATCTAGATCTGGCTCTTTTCTCACCGTTCCATCCAGAAAATGTTCTGTTCTGCTTTGCTGCAGAAATGAAAGAAGTTTATTAAAATATCTGCTGTTCATTTGAGCGTTTTCAAAAGACTGCAAATGCGTGCTAGCAGCGTTTCAAATGATTTTCCTTTCGTTGAATAGTCATGCACTTTTTTGCTGCGGTTTAATGGAAAACTATATATTTTTTAGTCAATGCACATTTGGAGCTATTATTGTAATATTTAGCTTGATCACAATTTTTTTAGTGAATCCAATTTGTATGTGCATGCTGTTCATTATTTTCATGATTGTATGAAGGTTTGAATTTATCCAGGTCATGGTATAACTAGCAGTAGATAGTTCCACTCAACTGGACTCGGTCTGTAAAAGAAGAAGAATGCATTAAAGCGGAGTTCCACACAGAAATGTTTTTTTTTTTTTTGTGGCATCCGCTCTTTTAGGCCTCATACACACGGACGTTTTTTGACGCCGGCGTTTTCTGGCGTTTTTTGAAGCTCTCCATGTTAGTCAATGGCCCCATAAAAACGTTGGCGTGTTTGAGCTGTAGATGGCGTCGGCGTTAGTGAGTTGAAAGTAGAACCCATGGCCATCGCGTTCTGAGGCTGTAACGTTTTGGCATTTTTTGACGCCGACGCCGCAAAACGCCAACAAACGCCAATAAACGCCAACTAATATTGTACCTGTGTTTTCTGGCATTTTTTGACGCCGAGGTTTTTAGGTTGAAAAATAGCAGAGGGATGATTTTTTTTTTAAAAACGCCTATTGACGCCGACGCTCACTAACGCCGATGCATAACGCTGAAAAACGGGCCCGACGTTTTGTTTATTTTTAAAGATACGCCCGTGTGTATGAGGCCTTAATATTAAATAGATGTAACCTTTTGTTTCCTTACTTTCAAACCGCCTAGTAATTACATGCATTTTTTACTCACAATTTCGTTTCTCTCACTGCTGGACTTTTCCATTTTAGATGAGGGCATCTGAAGCCCATCCTTGGTCTCCTGGCATCTCTTCCTGAAAGAAGTGCATGGTGGGTGTCCATCATGCACTCCTCGATCTCAGTCCGCCTTAAATCGTGTAATTTCCTGTCTGGAAATAACACGATTTTACAGTACAGGGAAGCCCACTGACTCCTGGGAAGTCACATCTCCCAGGAGTCCAGGGGAAGCAGGAAGTGAGGAGAAGAGCCTAGGACCTAATAGGGGCAGATTACAAAGACCACCTAGCAACAAGCGACTTAGGGTGAGTATAACATTTTTTTTCCTTCAAAGGTAAGTCTATATAGGCAAAGGACTTGAATGATGTACAAAGATTTTCTGGGTGGAACTCCACTTTAAGGTAAAAAAAAATCTTTTAGTATCAGCTCCTCCAGATACTTACTTGGCTTCTATTTCGATCCAGCCAAGAGTGCCAGCGGGGGACCACAGAAGAAGAGGTTCGGGGCTGCCCTATGCAATACGATTGTACAGAGCAGGTGAGTATAACATTTAACTCATAGTATGCCTGCACATTTTACAAAGTGGCTGAATACTTGGAGTACAGCTTTAAGAATAATGCCAGGCTGCTCGTCTGCTGTAATGGAAGGGCATGCTCTATATATGCACTTTGAAAGTTCACCACCCTGTGGCATGTATGGATACATTATTCCTCCTCTCAAAAATTGAGAGATAGGCTGTCAGGGTAATGGTCCACCACCTAGACATACTTATTTCACGTGCGCTGTGGGACTGAGCTCGTTGTTCCTATTTCCTTCCCTTCTTCTATCCTCCACTTCACCCTCTCAATTCTTACTAACACTACCCATCTCACCTCTTGCCTCTTTTCACTCCTTTCTTTGGCCTCTCCCTCTTCCTTCTTCCCCTTCCCGTTTTTCTCTTCACTCCTTATCAGTTGTCATATGTTCATGTTTGATGTTTCATGAGACAGTTCTGAATAACAGCATATCAGTCTTTTGGATTACATACTGAACTGTAGTATCGATCTACTCTTTAATGTTCAACTGAATGTTTTCCCTGAGTAAAGTTGGTCATAAGATCATCTACTGCACGTCACTTTTGACCAAATGTACTATACTTGCACTTTCCAAGTCTGACGATTTGACAACTTGTTACTTTGTACCTTTTCTTTATATACAATAAAATATATATTCAACCTTTATATATGCACTTTGGGCCTTCCCTTTCAATCATGATTGGAGTGTACCTTTAAATCTGTAACTACTGCATCTGCTGGTATTATAAGCCACGTAACCATGGTTTGAAGTTTTGCCCACCGTTAACTTTTTCTTTTTTTTCCTTTTACACTTCTCAAGGCCATTTTTGTATTACTTGAATTTTCTCACTGCACATCTATTGACTCAAAAGAAGGTTGAGCACGTCTGGCCTAAGGTATCTTCACCCAAGACCACGCTTACATGTCGTTTTTGGTCTTGCACTCTCTTTGAATGCTTCTGCCTACAGGTCTGATTTTTTTTAATGCTATTATTTCTAGATAGCTCAGTGGAAGGGAATAGGAACTCCATACAGCAGTAAGTGTGATAAGATCAGTCTGCTTTGTACAGTATCCTCAGCGTGAGGGATTGTCATAACAGACTGCAGTGAATTAATATCTAATCACGCTCTGTGTGGATGTACAGGACCAGAGTGGTTATGAATTGCTTGGCTACATTGCTGTTCCATTGTTGTCTGTGTATAGGCACGGAGAAAGCGTTATCTCACAGTGTGGCGTTTGGGCATCAGCTGTTTATATGAGGAGAGAGCGGGTACAGTTATTAATCCCCGGCTGATCTAATATTTCCACTTGCTAGCAGCCCTAGCCAACCTTTTTACTTTTATGAACAGGCACAAGAAATAGCAATCGGGGTGCTAATGTAATATTAAATGTTAAATGTTCACGCTTTGCTTTATTAAATTGTGGGATTGAGCGATAATTTCCATGCACGAGGCGGGCATCTTAATGACAGTATTAGATTTGTGTGGCATTAACATTTTTTCCTATGGGCTGTATGCAAACATCTACTTATGGCCTTAGTCATGTGTGATTGCAACTTTAAAGCATTTATAATGTCAATCTGCTCTTGCAAACATTTTCAGCAAGCAGCCAGTGAAATCATAAACACTTTATATGTGCAGCAGAGTGGCTAAGTTATTAGTCCCCTTGGGTAGGGCCCTAGGTTCGAACCCTGCTAAGTTTTTGACGCAGCAATGTGATAATCATTCCATGTATGGATGGGGAAAATTCACATTTTTGCTTCCCCAAAGACCAACAATATAGCCAATATAAAGCCTCAAATGCCAAACAATCACTTCTATGGATTATCTTGATAATAAAACCTTCATATTTGGGTCTCTTACATGTGTAGGAGGGAGGTGGAATAGACAACCATGGTTCCAGTCTTTTCTTTGGGTTAAAGTGGTCATAAATCCCCACATATACCCAGTGAAGTGAAAAGTGAATAGCCTCAGATGATACACAGAGATGAAACATATCCTCCTACATAAGTTTTAAGTGTATATCTGTTGTCTTCCCCTTTCTACACCCTTTGGAATGTGCAGATCATGTTAGAAATTGTTCTTCCTCTTTCAGCAGTGGGTGGGGAGTCTAGGCTTACACTGTGTGAGAGCTGATTGGAGGAAAGGGACACATCTTCACATCTCCACATAGGCAGAGGAACGAAGGAACATGCAGAGCTGTATTCTGAATAGACAAGCTCCCTGCTTATCTCCCTCTAAGCTCCCTCCCCAACTCAAATTTCAACTTTTTCCCTTTATATTAAATACTTTGGTTCAAAAAATCTCACTAAAGTTTCAGTCTATATGAACCTGCACATACCCTCATGTTATCTTCAGGGACATCAATGGAGCCCTCAAATATAATGTGCAAATCTCAACTTTTGCTAAGCCAGTTATAGCAGAGCTCCACCCAAAAGGGAAGCTCCACTTGTTTGACCCCCCACTGCCACATTTGGCACTTTTTGGGGGGTGCGGGTACCTGGTTTTGACAGGTATTCGCTCCAACTTCCTGGTAAGATCGCCACACATTGATCTACATCATCTCCAGCCCATCCTCCTTCCCTCCGTTGCCTTCTGAGACACACAGAGGTCCCAGAAGACAGCAGGACCATTCAAAAAGTGTGCAGTAGGAAACCAGCTGTGAAGCCACAAGGCTTCACTTCCTGTTTTTCTTAGTACAGATGTCAGCGCCTGCACCCGAAGCCGATTGATGAATCGGCTAGGGGTGCCGACATTGCGGGATCCCTGGACAGGTAAGTGTCCTCATATTAAAAGTCAGCAGCTGCAGTATTTTTTTTTTTTTTACAGACTGCAACTCCTCTTTAAGGACTGGTCTGCCTTCTGCAATACTTTATTGGTTCAGTCGTGTCCAGTAAGCAGTTGCACGGCTAGCCCTTAACATTCTCAAAAAAATGAATTTATATACATACAGTATATATTGTGCAATAAATAATGTTCATTCAAAAGAGGGTATATATTATTCAAGAGAATTATATAATTCAAGAGAATATATATATTGCAATAAATAATGATCATTCAAGAAAATGTTTCCCCATATATCATAGTATAAACATATATAGTTCAAGAGAATATATGCCGGTATATTGCAATAAATAATGTTAATTCAAGAGGATATATATATATTATTCAGAAACAGAATTACACAATTCAAGAGAGTATCTATATTGCAATAAATGTTATTTCAAGAAAATATTTCCACATACAGTATATCATAGTATAAACAATAAATATGATGCAGGGAAATTATGACCAGATTAAAAGTGTATATCAAAAAATAAAATAGAACTGTCCTGGCTAATATCTTATATAACAAGAAAAAAAGACATATAATATTTAAAGTAAGCAGATAATGATGTTTGAAAGTAATCAGACCATTGCGACCATAGCGATTTTTTCATGTGAAAGAATTAGTTATATGCCACAAAAAAGAGGAAATGATAGGTAGAAAATTGATTAAGCTTTCGCTAAAGGACTGATAGTTCTTACAATTCTTAAAAGGATTAAAGCACAGGGGCAGCAGATGGCGATTAATATGATAAATAAACCTTGGAAAAGAACAATTTTTATGGGTTTATCACATGCACACATCTATCTGTTGAACTGAAGACTACATATTCACTCTAGGGCTGGTTTACAGTGTATGCAGTCCACTGTGTTTTTAAATGCAGTACAATAACACAGGAAAAATGAATATATGTCAATGAGCCTAGTTTACACCATGCAGTGCTTTCAAGGGGGCTGGGGGCTGAAAAAAGTACAGTATGCTGAATTTTATTTTGCAACAGAATGGACATAAATGCTCCACAAATACCTGTAAATGTAATTCAGTAAAAAATAAATACAAAAAAAAACAACAAAAATGAACTTCAAATGCACCACAAACACATTACAAACATAGGCAATTGCACATGTGAAATCACACATTGAATGCAGTAAGTAAGCCCTTAAAGTGATACTCTAGAGTTGTTGAAGAAATAGCACCCCCTCCAAGTAAACGTGTATTGTATATACTGCAAATGTAATAGCAAACTTTATTGCAATTTCTTTCTCTGCTCTTGAGATATTTTTGTAGACCTTGCCAGCACTTTTATCAAACAGTGATTGATTCATCAAGCTGTGATAGCACTTCAGGCATGCTAAAGTAGCCTCTCAAGCCATATCATCACATGTCATAATATGCATTGAGAGGCTACTTTAGTGCATCTTAAGTGCTATTGCAGATTGGTGAATCAGGGCCGCTGACCGCTAAGTGATAGGGTCTGATTTAATTATAGTGACTCGGTGGGGCTCATCATGGGAAAATCTGCAGCTTCATCGTCCCTTTTCCCATTCAGGAAATGTATAAAACATAAATCTTCATACTGCAGCAGATACCTTTAATTTAAAGTGGATGTAAACCCGATTCATGAAATTTGAGCTGGGCACATCTATCTGCAGTTTTTTGTTATCTCTCTCCAAAGCCCTGTGTCCCATAGCTGTTTCCTGTTCAGTTCCACTGTTATCACTTATCAGCCTGATAAGTTCTCCGTCACGTGTGATAAAAGCAGAGTTTTGTGTTGGGGAGGTTGCTATAAATGGATTAGCACAGCTCTGAACTATACAATGGACAGAGCTGAGAGTCTCTACCTATGCGAAGAGGGGTTGTGTGCCTTTCCTCCAATCAGCTATCTTGGCTGTCTTGGCTGTATGCTCAGGCTTCACTGCAATGATAACCAGGAATAGAATATATCCTAACACGATCTGCACTTCTAAAGAATATATAAAGCTGAAGACAGCAGACATACTTGTAAAACGTATATAGGAATATTTGTTTTATCTCTTCGATCATCTGAGGCTGTTCACTTCACTGGGTATAGGAGAGGGTTTACACCCACTTTGAGTATATTTTATTTATTTATTACAGAATTGTATATTTTCACATCTCTTTAAGTATTGTATAATAGTTCCTGCCCCCCAGGAGCCCAGAATCTAAGGTCCCTTTCTCACAAACGCACTAGGGCCAATAAACTTACCAACACGTCTTTGGAGTGTGGGAGGAAACTGGAATACAAGGAGGAAACCCTCACAATTACAGGAGAACATACATGCAGATACTGTTGATGTCCATGCAGATACTGGTTGTGATTTATAACAATAACCCTAGTGCTGCAAACAACTAAGGCAGAAGTGCAACCCCTATCTAAAGCCCAAAAATGTTCTTCCATTTTGGATAGAGTAGGGTATGGTTAAAAAACGTCAGTTTTTTTATATTTTATTTGCTCTCTGTGTCCTGTCACAATTAGCTACAAGATTTCCCTGAAGGCAGTGATGATGTTGCTTTCTCAGGGGGCATCTGTTCAGCTCAGGCTACATTACCACTGCCTTCTGGAAAACCAGGAGGTGGCATTAAAAAAGGTAAGTAAAAGAAAAAAAAAAGTGTTAGTCGATTTCACATCAGCATACAGATACAGAGATGCAAGCTGATGTGAAATTTAGGAAAAGGGGGGAGGTCCACTTTAAGGTTTTGGTCAGGGAGTACAAAAGGAGATCTAAAGTACTGTGAGATATCAGTCTTATGAAAGTCATTCTAGTTTCTTCAAACATAGTAATACAGTGTGTTGTCTTTATAAAGTACAAGCCGGTTGAGAATGAGCCGATGTAAATGCATTGTGTAATCATGCCACATTTCAATGGTTCCAGGAAAATAGGGTGTCTTGTAAAGCGGTGACTTAAATTATCCATAATACCAGCCTGCCAGCTTGATAGCACATGTCGAAGTCACCACCCTGCCGAGATAAGAAGGGGGCATGCCAGTTTTGGCCAAGATTATGGAGGATGAAAATACACTTGGCATGCCCGAGAGGATCTGATTAATTCTAGGGAGTTTCTATTTTCAAGCATAGAAATCAATGGCAAACTGTAAGGGTTCATCAAGCTTTATATAGTTAAAACTGTTTTTTTTGTCAAATTATTTTTTTTTCCTGCCTAGGGTTCTCTTATCCATAGCTAAATAGGACAGTGTCCAAAAGAAGCAAGCAAGAAAATATAGATATTTCAACAATTTTCCACTTTGCCTATTCTGCATTGTAGGGTGAAGACTATGGCTGCCCACATTCATTGCTTATTTATGCCAAGAGGTTCCGGTTAAAGTCAAACCTCAGCCAAAACTTTCACCAGTAGCGGCTGGTGAAATTTTAGGATGGGGGGCGCCAGACCCGGCCTTCCCTTTTGGCCCCACCCCTTATAGATTCCATCCATTGTGTTAGGAGTATACAGCCCAGCATCACTAGATAGGGTATACAGCATCACCACATAAGGATATATACAGGCATCACCAGAGGGGTATATACAGCATCGCCAGATAGGGGTTTATATAGGCATCACCAGATAGGGGTATATACAGGCATCACCAGAGGGGTATATACAGCATCACCAGATGGGTATATACAGGCATCGCCAGAGGGGTATATACAGGCATCAGCACTTGCCAGACTATAGGGGAACAAGCTGATAAACACTCACCACAGTAACTAGATCACTGACTATATTAACTAGACCAACACAGGAAACAGAAGATCACATAACCCAGCTAATATACATCCATAGCACTATCTATACACTGCCTGACCACAGATTCTGTCCTGGCAGCCGTGTGTCCTCTCCCACTGCTCGCCCCGCTGTCTTCTTATGCCGAGAGCATAACAAGCCCCAAACAAACTCAGCCAGAATATCGCTCTGCGAGCATGAGCTGCAAAAGGAAGGCGTTCTCAGCGCACCAATTGGATAAGGGAGGTGTCACTCCTCCGAAAAAGGCGCCCAATAGGATCGCCTGTCTTCTCCGCCAATCGGGACACCATTAACATACCCGCGCTTCCTGATCGACGGAGAGCAGTTCAGTGTTAGAAGGGCAAATGTTCATTTGCCTTTCAAGGGTTTGTGGTGGCACGCTCGGTGCCACAAGCTACACTGTATTGAAGCCTATTAGAGCCTATGGCTTTAATGAGATGCTTCAAAGAAACCCCAAAGGGGCCGGCCGCATGAATGGAAGTGGTCGCTGGCGGCTATGGATAGATACATTCTATGCATAAATCTATCCATGGCATAGAGGGGATGGTGAGGAGAGAGGGGGCGGCGCCTGTGCGCCCTTAGTGGACAGCAGCTGACTTTTACCATCTCCAGCCTGCTGATTGAACAGTAAATGAAAGCAAACTGATGGGATAATTTGGCTGCCAAACCATCTGCTGACAAAACCTATGCTTGTAATCACATTGGAAGAAATAACAGCTCACTTCTAGTGTATTCAATCAAACCCTGATGTAGGGGGAGCTCTTGGACCCCCAAAACACTTTGGATACTCTTTGAATTGTCCCCCTGACTTTTATTGGAATAAAGTTGTATCTGGACCTCTTAGCAGTGGGGTGGTGTTTCAATTTCTATTTTATTACATTACACTACAATCCAAGTGGACCATGGGGATCCTCTGGAATGTAGAATCTGCCTGGCCAGGAACCAAATTATTACATCAACGATACCAATAAATACTAACAAAAATACCTTATGGGTCCAGCGATTTCTTAATTAATGGGATAACCCATCTGTTCACTGTGCTCTCTCCTCCTATCAGCATGTTCTTTTACCAGCATATTTGAATGTAGCAAATCAAATTGGTTCCCAGTCCTGCCTTTTCTTTTCTTGGTCTAGGCTCTGCTCTATAAGGAATAGTAAGATGCTCGTACCAAGTCAATGTCAAGTAATTTTTGCTGATAAAAAAATACATTTTGTGGTATAATAATGAATACCTAGCTGCATTAAAGTGGACCTGAACTTAAAAAGTGAAGATTATAGGGAACATCTATAAATGTACATTTTTGGGATGAGGAAAACGTACTAGTTTGGTTCAAGGTGGGTTTGCAGAATATGACTAAAGTTTTGGTGCTCAATGCAAACTCCATCAAAGTCAATGGAAGCCGATTGTTAAAAACCTGTAATGGGCATATGCTAGGCTAAAAGGCAAGGGGTTGTGAAAAATGGCATAGAGGGACTGTGCACTGCCCTAGGGCATATGTATTAAAGCAAACCTTTTAAATTCTGTATGGCAGCGAATGACAGCTTTGGCAGGTTTACTTCCGTCTGTATTCTCTTCATCTATACCAGACCCATACCTTAACCCAAGGTTTGCGCTAGGCACTAATACCCTGAGCCCAGGCTTCGGGATAACGCCAACCCAGGTGGCTAATTCATTACAGTTTGGAGTCAAATGAAGTGGCTTTAATAATCCTGGCCCTCATTTAACCCAGAATGCTAAGAACATCTAGTGGCAGAAAAGAATTACAGTGGAAGGCAGATCAGGATTGAAGGTGTGTATTGTAGCGAAAGTTGATATTTTAAATTAGTATTGGCCTATTAATTGGAGTTTTTGTTGGAGGTGTAAGAAAGATGTATATACTTGTCCATTTTCAGGCCACGTGATCCAGCTCCCCTGTGTCAGCCAGTGCAGCTGCAGGGGAGAGGAGGAAATGCTGAAAAAGGATGAGCTAGCCTATAGATCAGGGTTTCTCAACCAGGGCTCCATGGAACACTAAGGTTCCTCCAGAGGTTGCTAGGGGTTCCTTGAGCAATGAGCAATTTCTGCCTCTCAGATGAGTTCATACTGACACCATTGATCTTTTTACCTTTCTGTAAAGGGGTAATTCTTCCCAATCACCACAAGTGTAAGGAGCATTCTTCCCATTAACCATCACACTAATGTAATATGAGTTGTAGATATAGTCATTTTCAGCAGGGGTTCCCTGAGACTGGAAAGTTATTTGAAGGGTTCCTCTGTGTTCGGAAAGTTGAGAAAGGCTGCTATAGATGATGTCACTGCTCCAGGCTTTACTAGCTGTTGTAGGTAGCAGGAGCACACTGTTATTGTCCAAGCAGAGGCATACAGTATCTGGTGTGCATTTAAATAACATCCCCAAGGAGGACTTGAATCCATAGCCTTGCAAGGCAAAAGTGCTGCCATTTAATCCAACATTCCAAGGCTCTGTTCATTTGGTACTGGGGTAAATTAAAAAACATAAAATAAAATTTTTTAAAAAGCAGTTTGCCAATAAAGAACCTTGAACATAAATAATAAAACCCACCAGAATGTGTATTAAACTTTAGATGCTTAAAAAAATGCTGTGTGTGCTCTTGGGCTAAGCTGCTCGGTAGTATGAGTTTAGATCTGAATGCACTTCGCAGGAATGTTTTCTTCTTTAATATGCTGAAACTACTACACAGCAGCCATAGCCATAAATAATATATGGGCCAGATAAATGCTGGTAGACCTGAGTAGAGGAGCATTAAAAAGAGGCTTTATACACAGAGGACTTCAATTGAAGGATGAAGAGGAAAATAGAGGGCGGAAGGGATTTCATAAATATAATGTGCTCGTATGAATGCGGGAATTATAGTAAAGATGGATTAAATTTTATATAAAGGCTAGTGGCTAATATAGATGCAATTTGAATGAATAATCTTTAAAAGCAGAAAGACAAACTACAGTCTCTGCTTGGCCTGTTCTCTGCACCTGGCTGCCTTGCTATCTCAATCTCTATCCTCACTATGATATCCTACTGCAGGATGTCTTGTACAGGGATCACATGGCTTTGTAATGCATGATCAAAGCCATACAGCGTGATGGTAATACAGGCGTGTTGTAAAATGACAGATTAGGCTGTTGCCTATAGGACAACAGACCCAGAAATGTTAGGCAAGTCGCTTAGGGCGTTTGACTATTCCATCAAACTCCTTGGCACAAAACTCAGGGGTGACAGTCCAGTCTGTAATTCCTCAATACACATAGCTGTTAAAGCCCAATTTACCTTTCAGTTTAAATTATTTAAATACATTCCAGGCGCATCAAAACAAAAGGTGTTCAATGTCTTACAATTTGTATTGTACATGACCTGGAAGAAGTCCTTTGTCGATGAAGCTGGTCGGGCCGAGCTGTATGTTCCCACTATCGCGCATTTTACAAGTTTGGAAGCTCTTCCTTTTTTACCCCACATTGCTGCTTTTACTATGGATACATGTAAGTGCAATACCTTATATTAAATTCAACCCTTAAGAGGTTTTACACTATCCAGCATTTTATGTGTTATTTGGCTCTGACTACACGATCATCGTTTGGGTGGAGTCCCCTGGATGTTGGGTGGAGTCCCCTGGATGCTCTGGAGCTGTTCCTGACATGGTTCCTTTGTATATCCCCTGCTGATGACCTCCACATATTCAACAAGTCTGTTTGACCCTTCGTAATTAAAGGGTCCAGGCCCTCTGGTAAGAACCCAGCCTATTGTGGTGGTGGCATGTTCACTTGGTGAAGGGATTGGATAACCTTATCCACTGTTGAATCATGGAGTTTGCCATTTGACCATTATGGTTTATTTGAGAGACTGATTTTTCTGGACTGGTTATTTATCTTTAAAAAAAGATTTTTAATATCAATCACTGTAGCGCAATACACTTTTATTTTGTTATTTTTTGTGGTAATATCTCACATTTGTGGTGCAGCTTTTTTTCACACTGAATAATCTTTTCAAATGCACAGTACTAGTTTTGTATTTACAGCCAGAGTAGAAAAGCCTGTCTTCTGCCAGCAGCTGCACAGAAGGACCTCTGTTGGGAAGCAGTGGTTTCTCTGCTGAGGTCCAAAACACCACCTACTGAGTCAGGAGATTTTGACGAATGCTAAGCTTTAGGTCTGACTCGGTAAGAGAGCATGTTGAACCTCTGTAATGTCAGGAACCATAAACCAGGCAGAGGCAGAAAATGCAGTTGAAATCACACCTTTAATGTAATAGCAAAAGTAACACAGTTCAGGAATGTAGTCAAAAACGGAAGCCAGGTTTTAGAAGCCATAGCGGGTAATCAGGTGAGCCAGGATCAGGGAACCAGAAGTCTGTGTTGTCAGGAGCCAAAAATCAGGAGCAGGAATCAGTAGAGAAGTCAGCCAGGCCAAGTCATACACAGGAACACACAGGAGATGTTGACCACACAAGGGCAGGGAGGGAAAGAGAAAAGCTTTTTAAATAGCCAAATGGGGCTGGAATCCTGAAGCAGGTAATGTTAACCAGGTGAGTCACTGTGGAAACAACCAGTGGCTGGTAATTAAGCAACAGCTGAGCAGCCTATGTGCACTGAAAGAAAAGAGTTGCTAGTAAATAGCAGGAACCCAGCCCTGACATGCAATAAGATCATTACTTCCCCACATAGAGAAAGGGTCCCACTCTACAGCTGCTAGCAGGGGACAGGCTTTTCTACCCAGACTGTGCTTTAGAAATAAACTAGACACTTTTTGAACATTGAACACCTTTTATTTTGATGCACCTAGAATACATTTCGTTAATTTAAAGCAGTATTAAACACAAAAATAAAAATATAATGCATTGCATCTTACCAAATTTTAAATGTAGGGGCTGCAATCATTTTCTTTTTCTTTTTTTCTCCTTCATTTCAACCTGGTGATCTGGCCAGTAAGTCTGTTATTTGTCAACTTCCTATAACAGATCAGGCTGTCCAGCAAGAGTGGCAATTAAAGGGTTGACACAAACTATTTAATTCTGACAGGGGTGCTTACACTGGTCAGCTTTTAAAATAAACTCCCTGAAAACTTTTCTCTTCAGGGAAGCCTATCCTGACACCACCTAATAACTACACTCCTTTTTTCTCAATCAGCTCATCCCCCGCAGTTTACTGCCCTTTTGTATCATTTAACCCTCCCTCCTAGATTGTAAGCTCTAACGAGCAGGGTCCTCTGATTCCTCCTGTATTGAATTGTATTGTAATTGTACTGTCTGCCCTAATATTGTAAAGCGCTGTGCAAACTGTCGGCGCTATATAAATCCTGTATAATAATAATAATAATAATAAACTACATACTACAACCACTGATACATGTCACTCAGAGAACAGGCACTGTGGAGCAATTCATCCTTAAGCCCCCATTCACACTATGGCAGCATGATATTAGGCAATGTGCATATGCACAATTTCCATCGGTTGACATGCTTTGTGCGTAGGGCAGACCATTAATTTCAGTGGGCTGCCCTATACCAATAAAACACAGTAAAGAAGCTCATGCACCTTTTTGAGCTTTGAAATGTGGGAATCAAACAAAACAAACATTCACTATATTACCAAAACCATTGGGACACCTGCCTTTACACGTACATGAACTTTAATGGCATCCCAGTCATAGTCCATGAACGGAGACTGCGAGCCAGGCCTTCTCATCCACGTCAGTACCTGACCTCACAAATGTGCTTCTGGAAGAATGGTCAAACATTTCCATAGGCACACTCCTAAACCTTGCTGACAGCCTTCCCAGAAGAGTTAAAGCTGTTATAGCTGCAAAGGGTGGGCCAATTCAATATTGAACCCTACGGACTAAGACTGGGATGCCATTAAAGTTTATGTGTGTGTAAAAGCAGGCATCCCAATACTTTTGGTAATATAGTGTATATACTCACCTAGATGGCTGCAGCATGGATCAGAGCTGCAGCTGTCCCCCGCCGGCTCTACATCAAGAACTGAGTGATCAAAGATTGCTGATGACTCAGTTTTCAGGTTCACTCTGAGCACAGAGTAGCGACTGTGAGTCACCGCTCTGTGCTCTGCCCCTCTAGCACTCACTGGAGCACTAAGCTGTGGAGGGGGGGAGGGATCGGCTGGCTTAGCCTTCCAGTGGCACACTGAGAGGCTGAGCCTGCTGCCAGTCTGGCATCTGGGCAGATGTCTACATTATTGTCGGGATCTCTGCAGAGCCTGGAACAGCCCTGTGACATCAGCCAACAGTGGTATGCAGAACAAAGTGCACTCCTGTGACCCACAGCTTTGGCCATATCTCTCCTTTAACTATGCATTTTTCCACATATTTTGCACATTCTCACACACACACACACACTAAAAACATGCTTCTCGATTTGTGCTTCCATTACCAATAAATGGCGCTTGTTTTTCCTACACTAAATTAGTTAACTAGGCTTAAAGTTTACAGGAGATGCAATGAAGCTGGTTAGGTCTGGATTCCCCTCTCCCCCTGGAGGTTAGAAGGCTGGAAAGCTGCCGAGTCACTGCTGGGAGGGGGGAGCAGGGGGAGCTAAGCCACTAAAAGTGAAAGTGTTTTTGCCTTAGAATTTGAGGCTAATTTCTCCACACTGTGTGCAGCTACAGTAATCTTTATGGGCTTGTTTCAAAACTCATTTACAGCTAATTTACTGCTAATGTAAATATCTAAATGTCCACGGTCGGGTCATGGTTCTGCTATTAAAAATTTTTGCTAGACTCTTTCATGTTTGGTAATACTAAGTCACTCACTTTAAACCTACTATAAGATGTTCAACAGATGAAAATAAATCAAAGTTTAAAGCTCAAAAGAGTCTTCTGTATAGTGGGATGAAGTACAGTCTCATACTCTGCGCTTTGTCTGGTGGTTTCAATACGCTCAGGGCTAAGTGTCTTTGATAAACTTGAATGAATAAACCTGACTTCTATGAGGCATATTCTGACAGCTGCTTTTATCTAGGTATTTATTATCTTTAGATCTGCAGCTTGCACTCACCCCCTCAAATGTTGCTAACATCATAAAAAAATGGTTGCCGTAGTTTGCTTTTGTCCAGGTGCTTATGCATCTTTGCGATAAAGTGCAGTTGATATCAGATCACTCAAGATAGTGCTAAAGCTATATTTTATCAAGAGTTTGTCTTGAGCTCAGAAATTTCAAAGACAAATATGAAGTTCACCAATTAGTCAAAATATATAAAGAAGCTCCCGTCAGTTTAAGGAGGGGTTCTTTGCAGTAAGAGCAGTTAAAGTAAAAGTAAAGAAGTGAAAACCTGTAATTTGAAATGGGGTTGGGGGGGCTGTTTGTGTCACATTGAGGAGATTTCCTTTCACTTCCTGTCCCAGCGACACAACATGAAGTGAAAGCCTACCAGTCCATTAGATGTGTTAGCTTCTTTCATTTTTAGGCTTTTTAAAATTAAGTTTAATTTGGTGATTTGGCAAATAACACACTTATTGATTTAAGGCAGGGGTCTCCAAACTTTCCAATCAAAGGGTTATTTTACTATCCTTCAAATTTTAGAGGGCCAGTAATAATAATAATAATATTAAACTTTATTTTATATAGCGCCTTTAAAGGTGGCTTCTCAAAGCGATTTACTAGGAAAACACAGGAAATACACAGGATAACATAACATATGGTATAAAGGGACAATTAAGTGAAAGCTTGTCTAAAGAAAAAAGTTTTTAGATTTGATTTGAATGAGTATAGAGAAGAGGACTCTCTGACATTCTTAGGAAGTGAATTCCATAGTTTTGGAGCATAGCAGGAGAAGGCTTTGTTCCCTATTGAGTGTAGGTGTGTAGGAGGGACACACAGTAAGGGTCCTTTCACACGGGCGTTCCATTTTTTCGTTTACTTCAGTCACTTATTTTTATTTATTTTTTAAACGGATGCAGATGTCAATTTTTGCATCCATTTTCATGTCCGCTGACATCCGTTTTTCATCCTTTTTTTTTAAAAAAAGTAAGGCTTCTTTCACACGGGCTTTCCGTTCAGGTCCACCTGTCCATTTTTCAGGGGACCTGAACAGACGCTCCATGCAGCCCTATGGAGCAGCGGATGTCAGCGGTGACGTTTGCTCTCCAATCCTGTCCGTGAAATCCAGACGGATGGAAACCCTATTTTCCATCCGTCTGTAGAATCAGATCAGAGCCGATCAGATGAAAACGGATAGGTGGTCCATTTTCATCTGATCTCCATAGAGGAAGAAAATAGGGTTTTCTTCCGTCTTAAAAAACTGAACTTGATGGAGGCGGATGTCAGCGGATGATCATCCACTAACGTCCGCTAACTCATAGAGATACATGTATGTCCGTTTTTCATCCACCAACGGATGGAGGAAAAACGGACATACGGAAGGGGCCTAAACCAGAATTTGAGGAGCGGAGGTTACGAGGGGGGGGGGTAAGTTGAAAAAAGTTCAAAGAGATTATGGGGTGTCAAGCCATGAAGAGCCTTGTAGGTGAGCAAGAGGATCTTAAAGTCTATGCAAAACCTGACGGGTAGCCAATGCAAGGACTCCAGGATAGGGGTAATATGATCAATTGTACCAGACCTAGTCAGGATTCTGGTTGCAGAATTTTGAACATATTGGAGCCGATTTATAATGGATTTAGGTACACCAGCAAGTAGAGCATTGCAGTAGTGAAGTCGGGAGAACACAAATGTATGGATCAGCTTTTCAGCTACAATATATGATAGCATGGGACGCAGCCAAGCAATGTTCCTCAAGTAGAAAAAAGATGTTCTGACAACATTTTGTACATGTGGCTCAAAAGTTACACTAGCATCAAATATCACCCCTAGATTTTTCACTTTAAACTGAAGCTCAAGCACAGTGCCATCTATAGATAAGCTATTAGGACTGGCCTTACGTAATTGATGGGGGGTGCCAATAAGCAGTCTTGTCACAGTTTAATTGGAGGAAGGTATGGGCTATCAAAGTTTTTATATCACAAATACAGTTAGATAGCAGAGAAGCAGCCAAATTAGAATCTGGTTTAGTGTGGATGTATATCTGAGTGTCATCAGCATAGAAGTGATACTTGAGCCCATGTGATCTAAGCAGTCGGCCAAGTAGAAACAATGTAAATGCTAAAAAGTAAGGGACCCAAGATTGAGCCCTGAGGAACACCGTACTTGACTGGGCCAGATTCAGACTGGAATCTACCAAGAAAAGCAAAGTGACAGCGATCGGTGAGATATGACTTAATCCATTTCAGAGCCAATTCTGAGACTACAAATATGGTTTAAGGTGAAAGAGTAATAGATTGTGGTCTACAGTATCAAAGTCAGAACTAAGATCTAGTAGAATAAGAATAGTTAGTGACCCAGAATAAGAGGCTAACAGAAGGTCATTAGTGACTTTGACCAAGACGGTTTCTGTGCTGTGCAGTTGAACTGTGGGTTCAAGTAGATTATTTAAAGTCAGGTGATTATGTAACTGCGATGTCACAGCCCGCTTGAGGATCTTGGCAAGGAAGGGTTAGTTGGTTATTGGGTGAAAATTGTTTAAATTGTCCTGGGCCATGTTGGGTTTTTTTTGGTACCGGGGTGATAGCGGCAATTTTTAGGATTGTTTATGAAGTAGCAATGTTGTCACTCTTGGAGAGACAGAACATTGGGACTACGTCTCTCCACCTTTCCATAGTGAAGTGTTATGTAGTCCATGCAGAATGCTATCTGATAACAGTCAGCACAGGCAGAGGGCATGCAAAGTTATCAGCTCACAAGATTTCTGGCAGGATTAACTGGAGTTTTTTCCACTTAACAAGTAGATATAACAAAATGTTTGCAGTAGTATATTTACCAGACAAAAATGGAGCAAATAAGATACATTTAATGCCAGGAATTACATATACTTTAAAGAATATGTTACCCCAACTTTTCATGTTGTACTATGTACTATTGTTAAAGAGTATCCTGTTCTCTTTGTATTTCTTCATATGTGTGAAATACCTAGCAATCCTGCCTGTCCCTCTGCTTTCCTATTTTAAACTGAGCACACTAGGTAGAAGCAAATACATCCCAGCGTGGTCAGTTTCCTGGTTGTGCTCCTGTCCTCCAATGATCAGACTTGTGCTCTCACACACAGCCGTTCCCCCCGCACAGCCATTCACTGGGAAGATCATTGTCCTGCTGTTACTCCACCCCCACCTCTCTAAGCTCTTATGAAGCTGAAAAAAGAAATGATATGATCAGTAATAAAAAAAAGAAAAAGAGGGTATATAATTTTTTATATATATATATATATATACACACATGTGTTTTGCCTTTCATTTAAATTTACACTGAATGGTTTTCTTACAACATAGGGGTTTGCATACTATATGTAAACTATATACATACCATGACTACCTCGGTCAGGTTCCTTTCATCCAGTAGTTCCCAAAGTCATTCCAAATATTTATTTCCTTCTCTATAGTCCTGATGAAGGGGGATTTACCAGCCCCGAAACACATTGGCTGTTTTTTGGTCCTGTTGTGAATTGATTTTGCCATTAAAAGACAGTTAACTATCAGACATTTGTTTGGCCTGACTACATGTGAATTCTTTATAAAGGTGGTCCTCTTTTCCAAGGGGGACCCTGCTTTGTGGAGAGCTGCTGAACCTGAACAATCAGACGTAAGCAATGACATAGTTAACCTATTGAACCTTGTTTCCAGTGCTCTGCTTCCACCTTTCCTTAGGTTTCTGTTGCTGTCTGTATCCCAAGTGGGGAAATTCACCGGAAATTATTAGGAAATGGTATTAGAGGAAATCTCTCCAATAAGGACACAAGAGTAAAACATGGCAAACATTCTAACTTCCATACTCTATGCAAAAGTGGAAAAAAGTTTTGGCTTGAAATTCACTGTAAAGTATAACTAAAGGAAACATTTTTTATTATATATCTATATCTATTTATATATATATATATATATATATCTATATATATATTCTATATCTTATTCTATATATCTCTTTAATTATTATTGGTTAGCGTGTACAGGGATTATACCACTTATCAGATCTTTATTACTGTCTGTGTCCCCGTTAGGGAGATTCACGCTCTCTATTTGTCCTGTTTACCATTATTATTGAAGGGGAAAGGGAAAGAAAATTCAAAATGTTGGGTTGTCCCCAGAACACTTCCTATGGGGACACTAGATCTGGTCAACCAGAGATTTACGCATATTGAAGGCATGTCCTCTCAATTCCTGTTTTGGCTATATGACAGGAAAGGAAGGGAAACCGCCCCAATGAGACACAGATGGCAAAAATAAACAAAAACCTGACAGGTTATAGCCCTCTCTCACTCTATCCAAAATGAAAAAAAAGTTTTGCGTTTAGTTCCACTTTTTTCTTTTATCCAAAAAAAAGCGTAAAAAAACAAATTTCTTCCTCAGTTTAGACCAATATGTATTCTTCTACATATTGTTGGTAAAAAAATCCCAATTAGCATATATTGATTGGTTTGCGCAAAAGTTATCCCATCTACAAAATAGGGATGGCATTTTTATTATTATTTGTTTTACTAGTAATGGTGGTGATCTGCAATTTTTTAGTGGGACTGCCACATTGCGGCGGACAGATCATACACTTTTGACATTTTTTTTGGGACCAGTGACATTTATACAGCGATCAGTGCTATAAAAATGCACCGATTACTGTATAAATTACACTGGCAGGGAAGGGGTTAACACTAGTGGTGATCAAGGGGTTAAATGTGTTCCCTGGGAGGTGTTTCTAACTGTATGGGGGCTGGGCTGACTGGAAGAGAAGAGAGATCGCTGTTCCTAATCACTAGGAACAGATGCTCTTACTCTACTCCCCTGACAGAATGGGGATATGCGTTGTATAGTCCAATTAAAGGTGGAAACACACCGCTCAAGCCAACAGCCAGCCCCAAGTAGGTGCACGCCCCGGCTCGCCACCACATTGCATGTAGACTCAAAAGGAAAGGTAAGCGGCACTCCACGAATACATTTTAGCAGCTTAAAATTTTATTCATCAAATAGCCATGTACAGGAAAGCAAGTAGATGTGTTTCACTCGTACACCACAAGCTTAATCATTACCAATATGCATTGTATACACTGGCAGATCCCTGTTCTGTCTCTTTCTGGAGCTATCGTGGGTGGCCAGCGGACATCGAGTCCACCAGACCCGCTGGTTGGTGCCCACAGATCGTCGTGTACGTGTTCGATGTACAATGACGGCAATTCACGCAGCCGTGCCAACCTGCTGCAGTAAAACTGTGGCAGCTGGTCGACAAGTGGTTAATGCTTTTAATTTGAACTTTTGCGTTGACCTGCGAGACTCGGAAGCATAATCATTATCACTTCGGGGTCATTTTATATGTGTATTTTTATATCCATCCGGTCAATAATAATTTCTCCGGAGCAAAAGCATGGCAAGCGAACATCCTGCAGCGAGCTTGTAGCTCAGAGAGGCAGTAGATTGTGATGTTAAAATCATCCCCTTTGTTGTTTTTTATTTTAATTCAAAGGCAACAGTGTCAATTCTACAAGAGAAAAGAGGGCTCAGATTTATTGACAATCTGCCATCATCATGGAGATTTGTTAATAAGTGTAAGTCTTGTCTTTATTTTTTCAATTCCAATGGCAAGTCCCAGCAAAGCGGGAGGCTCTGGGAAAGTCAATAAGCGTAATATCTTTTATGAGTTGAAGTAATGTATTATGAATGAGAGTGTTATTAACATTATACTGTATCTATACTTTTTGGTATGCTGTTTGAAAACATACCAAGGGATTGAATAAAAGTTTGCTATTCTCAGCCACAGTTCACTGTTTAAAAAAATTCATAGGTCCGGGATGACCTAAAAACCAATACTCCAAAAATTGATATTTTCTGGTTCAAACACTAAAGGCCCGTACACACGGTCCAATTATCGGCCGAAATTTTCCGTACGACATCCTGTCGTCTGATAATCTGACCGTTAGTATGCTCCATCCGACAGCCAATTTTCATGTATCGTCCAACAAAAGCTGGATGAGTCGACTAGAAAATTTTTGTCTGCCACCAAGGCCACATCCGATTTTCAGATCGTCTGTACAGAAGTTGGACAAACAAAAGTTGAAAGTACAAACACGCATGTTCGGAACCCAGGAACAACCCGGAAGTGTTTGGTCGTGTAAATCTGCGCTCGTAATTCACAATTCACATTCGTGAAGCGGCAATTGAAATAGCCAAATGCAGAGGAAGGGGCCCAAAGGGTGACGCACAAAAACGTAACTTCCTCTTTATACGCTCTTAGCACGTCACTACGTTCGCCTTTGTCAAACGATAATTTAGCTAATGTCAGTACACTAGACAAAATCACAGACAGCAGATTTTGGAAAAATTGGACGTGCGGTTTTACAACAATTGCAGCGTATGTACGAGGCTTAAATTGGTTGTAAACTCTTTACAGCCACTTTAACCTACAGGTAAGCCTATAATAAGGCTCACCTGTAGGTTCCCTGCATATGTCCTAAACCTGCACAGTTTAGGAGATATACAGTGTACTTGCATGTGCCAACGTCATCGGCACATGCACAGTGAAGAAACGGCCTCTGTGCAGTTTCTTCACTGAGATCGTGCCGCGATTGGCATGCGCGGGAGTGACGTCACGCGGCTCCGGCCTATCACAGAGCCGGAGTCCGCGGCCCTGGAAAGAAGAGGGGCGAAAGATGGACGTGGCCTGGAGCGGGGACAGTGTGGGCTTCCAATGCAGATAAGTGACACATAATAGACTAGTATGCGATGCATACTAGCCTATTATGCTTTTACATTGCAGGGTAACAAAGAGGAAGTAAAACCCATCAGTGTTTACTTCCTCTGTAAGCGAGTGCCAGGAATCAATGCATTTTACAAACCTTGCCCCATACCAAACTATTTATATGAGGTAGTTGGTTAGGGACCTCTGTGTATTGGTGGTGTCACACAGCTTGGGACACATATCTGATGCTGATTTTAAAAATGAAACCTGGAGACACCCTACTGACAGTGCCCCATTTGTAGCCACACCCAAAAAAAATCACACCTCCATTTGAACAATTGGTCACAGACTTTTAGAACATGAGGGAACATTCATGTTATACAGACAACATAAAGAAATGTGAAAGTCCAACTCTGGGAAGTCAGAAAATTCTTCTCTCTAGTAGGCATAGAAAAGAAGATTTACTTACCTAATCTTTGGCTCCTCCATGCAGCAAGTCATATCCTTGCAGTGTCTTCTCCCTGTGCTTCAGTGATCTTGACATTATCAAGAGCCCACAGCCATGCATTGGACATGATGACGCTGAGAGACAATCCACCACCAGAGCATGGGGAAGCACCGTTTGCTGGAGGAGTGGGGGATCAGCCTAGACATAGCCTCACTGCAAGAGAGATTTTTCAAATTTCCTAGAGTTGGACTTTTAATACGAGGCATCAAGATATGCATATATAGTTACATAGTTAGTCAGGTCGAAAAAAGACACATGTCTATCTAGTTCAACCAATAAAAAAAATATATATATAACCATACAATCCCATATACACAATCTGTCGTCCACAGTTGATCCAGAGGAAGGCAAAAAAACCCCAGCAAAGCATGATCCAGTTTATTATAGTGGGGGGAAAAATTCCTTCCTGATCCACCGAGAGGCAATTGGATTTTCCCTGGATCAACTTTACCTATAAATGTTAGTACCCAGTTATATTATTTACATTAAAGCGGATTTCCACCCACATTTTTCACTCCTCACCATGCAGCACTAATGTGCATTCTTAAAATGAATTGGCATTTTTTTTTCTATACCTCGTTGATGCCTATATCTAATTTCACTTCCTCCTTTAGGGGCTGCGTCGCCATACTTCGTTTTGCATTAGCTCCTGGGAGATCTTGGTCAGCTTGGCATGGCACTTCTCCCATTTTGCCTTGGCGTCTATGGAAAATCTTCGTCAGCTTGGCATGGCACTTCTCCCATTTTGCATTGGCATCTATGGAAAATGTTGGTCAGCTCAACATAGCTGTGCCAAGCCAAGCTGACCAAGATTGCACCACACTGCACATGCGTGAGATTGGCAGGTGCATGCTGGGTAGCCAGGAAGAAGGACACTGCGGCTTCAGATGCCAACACTGGAGATGGCCGCGCTGTGCAGGAACTTCACAAAGTAAGACAATGCTGCACAAATAGGAAACTGGGCATAGTTTACAGCATACCTTTGTTACATTGCACGAGGCATGAGGATTCTAGGGGTATTTTTATCTTAAAAGTCATATTGCGGCCAGAAATCCGCTTTAAGGGAAATAATCCAGGCCTTTTTTAAAGCAATCTACTGAGCTTGCCAGAACCACCTCAGGAGGGAGTCTATTCCACATTTCACAGCTCTTACAGTGAAGAAACCTTCCCGTATTTGTAGATGAAATCTTTTTTCCTCTAGACGTAAAGAGTGCCCCTTGTCCTCTATTATGACCTTAACCACTTGCCGACGGCTGATCGGCAATTGATGGCGACAGCGTGGCTTGATAATGCGGATCGCCGTCATATGACGGCGGCCGCGAGATCGAGCCCAGTGAGCGCGCGCGCGCCACCGGAGGCGCGCCCGCGTGCTCACTGTGTCCGGGGAGGGCCAGGGAGCGGGTGCGGCGGATTTGATCTCCGCCAGCCACCTGCGATGCCCCCCCCCAGAGTGAAAGAACGGAGGTCCGTGTAAGTAAACACGGACCTCCATTCTGTGAGAGGGGGAAGGGCTGTGATCACAGCCTTCCTCTACATGGAAGGTGTGATCACTTCCCTTCCCCAGCTAGGGCAGTCCTCATACAGTAAGAACACGCCCAGGGAACACAGTTAACCCTTAGAGCGCCCCCTGCAGGTTAACCCCTTCACTGCCAATGGCATTTACACAGTAATCAGTGCATTTTTATAGCACTGATCGCTTTATAAATGCCAATGGTCCCAAAAAAGTGTCAAAATGTTCCGACATGTCTGCCCCAATATCGCAGTACCGCTAAAAATCGCAGATCACCGCCATTACTAGTAAAAAATAAAAAAAATAAAAACCCCAAAAATGAATTCTCATCATCCGTAAACTGCGCAAACCAATCAATAAACGCCAATTGCGATTTTTTTATCACAAATATGAGGAAGAATATAAATCGGCCAAAACCGATGAAAAAAAATGTTTTTTTTTTTTTTTTTTTTTTTTATTTGTATTTTAGCAAAAAGTAAGAAATGTGGGTTTTTTTGCAAAATTGTCGCTCTTCTTTTGTTTATAGCGGCGATCAGAAATGACGCAGCGATGATCAAATGCCACCAAAAGAAAGCTCTGTTTGTGGGAAAAAAAAGGACACAAATTTTGTTTGGGTACAACGTCGCACGACCGCGCAATTGTCAGTTAAAGCGACGCAGCGCCGAATCGCAAAAAGGGCTCCTGTCCTAAAGCTGGAAATCCTTCCGGTCCTTAAGTGGTTAAAGTGAATAACTCAACACCAAGTTCACTATAAGGACCACTTATGTATTTGTACATGTTGATCATATCCCCCCTTAATCTCCTCTTCTCAAGACAGACAAAATTCAGTTCCTCCAATCTTTCCTCATATCTGAGCTCCTCCATGCCTCTTATCAGTTTGGTTGTCCTTCTCTGCACTCTCCCCAGTTCCCCAATATCCTTTTTGAGAACAGGTGCCTAAAACTGAAATGCTTATTCCAGATGATATCTCTCTCTCTGGAGTCCATACCACTCTTTATAAAAGAAAGGATTTTGCTTGCTTTGGAAACCGCAGCTTGGCATTGCATGCTATTATCATTTGGGGCTGTGTCACTACCACCCCCATTATGGCCATGAGTTCCTCCAAGCTCCTTTGTATACACAGAGCTGAAGAATGTATTTAATAAATTTGCCTTCTCTTTGTCCCCAGTTACCCACTCTAGATTATTTTGTAAAGGGCCTACATGCTCAGACCTGACCTTTTTACTATTAATATATTTGAAGAATTTTGGTAGGTTTGTCCTACTATCTTTTGCAATCTGTCGTTCATTTTGAATTTTTGTGTCTTTGATTTCCTTTTTACAAATTCTGTTATATTCTTTGTATCATTTAAAAGATGATAGTGTTCCTTCATTTTTATATTTTTTAAAAGCTCTTTTCTTATTATTTATAACTTTTTTAACTTTGGCAGTGAGCCACATACGTTTTGTTTTTAGCATTTTAAATGTATTGCCCATGGGAATATACTTTGCAATGAGTTTGCATACAGTCTTTTTGAAAAATTCCCATAGGAATTAGGAGGGATGCATTGAGCCTATTAAGAAGACATATGCATTCTACCTGCCTAACACCTCTAGGTGTGACCAATGAAGTGGGTGCCACTTCACAGTCTGTGCCTTGAAGTGTGGGAGTAAATTACACCCTAGGATTGTTATCATTAGCAGCAGTATTAGCCTCCAGCACTGGTATATGTGGTTGTAGTGATAGCCTGCATGTTTCTCTAAGGTTAACACTTACTTAAATCAGTACGGACTTGCAGTTTATATATGTCAGTATACCGGTGTTGTTAACGTAGTGTAGTTCAGAACTGATAATAAGCTGCATGTATTTTACAGGCATTCTTGCACGTTTGGAGTGGATCAACAGGTTTTTTTTTGTACTTGTAGAAAATTATCTGAAGTCTAAAAATGAAAACGAATGCAGTCTCCACATCTACGGAGTAGTAAGCTGTGGTTTGTTACATTGGATTTAGAATATGATTAGTAGTCTTGCAGTGCTTGTGACTTGATTCCCAGCATGTCTCTGCTTTCATGGCGTTTCTATGATCTCCCTGTGCATTTTGCGGTACAGTCCAGAAACATAGTTGGGGCTTAATTAGCTTCCACTAAGTCATGTTTTAAATGTATGATTCTAGAAGGTTAAATGTAAAAGATTGTACATTTCTTTGAGGGTTCACTTTCTTTGTAAAGCATTGCTGAAAAAAGAGACAAGGCTATAAAAATGAGTCAAATAAGGAAATGTTGTTCTTGGCTTTTGCCATGCTGTGTGGCGGCTGCTTAAGAAAGCATGAATAATTTGCTCATTTGTATTTAATTTCAGAGATTCTTTTCTAAACACTGTCTTTAGGTGTCTTATCTAAATAAAAAATAGAAATAGTAAGACAAATTAGGCAGTTAGAAAGAGAATTCACTGAAAATAATTGGCTCTAATTATTTAGCCTTTTACTGACTTTTTAGGCTCAAAATTTTTTTTTTTTGTGATATCTTTAGAAAGATATTTTTTAAACTCTGGATACTGTTTAAAGGGTCTGTCCACCCAAAACAGACCATTACAGTGTTACTAAACCCAGGAGCCTGCATTCACTATATCTGCTCTCTCACAGAACACAGAACATGGAAATGCAATGGTTTTAGTAAATAGAGACTGCTAAACACCTTTTCTCATCAGCAGTATATACAGTAGCAGTCTTGTGACTTCTATCAGTGCCTGGACAAAGCTTGTAGGAGGAGTTTTCATACTACACTGGTTGTCCTATCAGAATGCAGGACCACTGATCCCCTGTCTGGGCAGTGCTGATTGGCCCTGTGCTGATCACATGCACTCTCCCAAGAAAAAACAAAAAACTCTCTAGCAATACACACCAAACTGAGCATGTGCAGCCTGACTTCATTTGCTTTGTCTTATCCGGACATTGTTTGGGGGCAATGCAAGAGGAGGATCTGTGCATACAGGATCAAACAGTCTTTTTACACAATGCAAAGGATTAACTCCTTAGGTTCCACAGTGAGTATAACAAGCATGCGTTACTGCATATACTGTACAGACTGATTTTACTGTTATGGGTTTAGTAACACTTTAAGTTATAGGTAATAGCCGAGTCAGCCCCGTCTCCTTATATGTCTTTGATACTCCAACAGCGGAATCTCCATCCCCTCTGCTATAATTCCTGACTCCACCTGGACATTTTGGGTGTTCTCATATTTGCATGTTCTAGCCCCACTCATTATATTCTCTATAACATGAAATAAATAATGTAACTAAAATATAAGGGGCGTATTTATAGAACATTCACAGAGCTTCATCTTTTGAAACAGCATGCATATTAGGGTCAAATTGAAAAATGTTATTAGGCTTTTTTTCTCCATGTTAAATGTGTATATCAGGAGAATACTACATTGTGACCACTAGATGGAGCTGACTATTATTGGATCATCATCTCCATCTAGTTGCCATAATGCTGTGTTTTCCACATTCACATATTCGACCTGAAGAGCAAATAGCCGAGTAACCTTATTCAATGTTGCCTCTATTCACACAGAACAAATGTTACATGCAGTTTTCCAGGACAAGTAGCTTTGCAATTTTTTTTAAAAAAGACACTTCTTAGTATTGGGTGGACTACCGCTTTAAGAATATATATGTGTGTACATTATAAAAGGATAATATTCAGTTTAATGAGATAAAAATCTGAAAAAAATACACCAGGCCATTGTGTTGCTAATAATAAGTATGGTGCCCATGCAGAATACACTCCTATTCTTTCATTATTCAGATCACATCTATAAAAATAATCAAACCAACAGGTTTCTGTCTCCTTCAATTGATTTCCTTGTTAGGCCAAATTCAAAAGGATCACACAGGCTGGCAAATTTTTGATGGGGTTGTAGTGTGTGTGTGTGTGGTATAATCAAAGGATTTTATTTTTTTAGTGTTCGGTTTATACAAAAATCATTAGAAAAATTCTGCGGAAGATGGATGTAATCTTGACTGTAATTTGAGTTTAGCAAATAAAATAGCAAATGTGTGGCAATAACTAAAGAAAAGAAGATAGAAATTGGAGGAAAAGAAAAAAATCCACCGAAAATTGATGCATTGGCACAGATGACAAATAGTATATATATATATATATATAGTATATCATAACATGTAGTATACATTTTTCAGAAGATATAATGTAAGAATAAAAGTATTGAGAATATATATATATATATATATATATATATACACTATACTGTCAAAAGTATTGTGACGCCTGCCTTTACACGTCCATGAACTTTAATGACATCCCAGTCTTAGTCCGTAGGGTTCAATATTGAGTTGGCCCACCCTTTGCAGCTATACATATGATGTACAATACTATATGATATATATATATATATATATGATAAACAGTAGACACGGTTACGTAGTTAAAAGCCACCTAAAAAAAGAAAAGGAGGTTAAAGATAGAAGAAAAGAAATCAATAACGGTGTGTAAACGATAAAATAAACGATTTGAGTTTAATGTCAGTTCTAATGTAGGTAGAAGGCGTCTTAAAAAGATTACTAAAAACATATTTGGC
>BLSH010253532.1:913371-923847 GCA_018402905.1 Glandirana rugosa | reverse complement strand
AAACAGGGTAGGTATTGAGGAGTGCCCAGAACAAAAATTCATGACATGAAAAGTCAAATCAAAGTGTTTATTGAACAAAGGTATCAGTTGAAGCCAACGCATTTTGGAAATGCCTCACTTTCCTCATGGTTGAAACAATGGGTATGAATGGACTCACGATGAGATACTATAGTATTAGGAGACTTATATAAACTCTTAATCCAAACTGTCAAACCTGGAATAGTTGCAGGTTTGACAGTTTGGAATTTTTGTACTGGGCACACCTTAATACACACTCAGAGTTTTCCATCCACTGGGTGTTCTCCTAGAGACCGTCAGAGAGGGAGCAGCCGAAAACCAGAAATAGGTCCATCTACACGGCACATTTTCTGCACATCAGCCCCTGTAAAGGAGGACCACCTCGCTGCAATTAGTTCAGGGCTATAATACCTACCCATCAGCTATGATGTGTTCTTGGAATTTCTTCCCAAAAGGTAAATACTATGATGAGCAGGTTTCTAGTTGCATTTGGCCTGGTTTTCTCCTTTATTTCTATTTTCCTTCTATTTACTTATATAGCAATGGCCTATATTCAAGCCTTCTTGAATACTAAGTGGTCTAGTCACCTCTAATATGAATAAACATGATTATTTAATTCTGCTCCTAACCTTTTGACTTAGAAAATAAAGTGATTTATGCAAAATAATCTTAACAGGAAGAAAAACATCAGCTTCTATAAACAGATGGCTAAGAATACATGCACTTTTCAGTTTATCTTAATAGGAAAACTAAAGGACGTGACAGCAAATGCAGTCTGGGCTATTAATCCTTTCTTCCATCGAAAAAAAATCCACATTCTATAGGAGGCCAGTATTGACCACTAAATGCAAAGCCCTTAAGCAGCAAAACAAGCGTAACCTAGTTATTTCAATATAAATTAAATACTAGATCATTATACGCACTACATGGGCTCTGCAATCCTTCAAAGTGCTACAGGGTCTCTTTATCTGACTCACACTCATTGTCCCTTAAAACATTATCCAGTCCACAGGCTCATTGATTTCATATGTGGCCTCTGATTATGTGTTACGAACATTATCCATCTACCCTGACAATCTAATTGTAATGAAATCCCTCCGGATACTTCAAGCAGAAAAACAAACTATCACTTCGATCAATCCTATGTAAGCTGTTGTGGCTTGACAGCGCCAGATATACTCGTCAAACTTATTACGGTGAAGATATACATATTACAAATGCTAAATGCCATGGAAGAAAATGCAGCAGAGCATTTTGTGTTGCAAATCTTGTATGTGGGCTGCAGTTTTCTAATATTAAATGCTTGTATATATATATATTATAAATTAGACTGCTAGAGGCACTATTTGGGGCTGTGCATTGATCTTATCTTTTCATTTATAGATTAAATATGCCATGAAAGCTTATGTTTCCCCTTGGGAAAATACTATATGCTTGGCTGTTATGATGACCCTCTGGCTTAAGGCTCCATTCACACAATTGCGTTTTTTGATGCATTTTGCAGAAATGCAATGGAACATGTTCACATCAATGCATTTTCTGTGCCTTTGCGCTTTTGGAAAGGGTTGGGGACTTTTTTCATGCAAAAAGCAGCGTTTTGCATGTAATAGACTTCAATGGGCATGCAAGAAAAATGCAAGTGCTGCTTTTTTACCATGATTTTGCAGTGATTTGCATCATTAAATCTGCCTAGCAGCAACATTTCCCCCCCCAAAAATTTTTTTTTTTTTAAAACGCAAATCGCTGCAAAATTGCAGTAAAAAACGTGGAAAGCACAGCAAAAAGCACTGCAAAAACGCTGAAAAGCAAAATGCATAGATGTGAATCGAGCCTCAAGTAGAACTGAAGGCAACACTTTGGGGTTGATTTACTAAATCTGTAGCACACAGAATCTGGTGCAGCTGTGCACGGCAGCCAATCAGCTTCCAATTTCAGCTTGTTCAGTTAAGCTTTGACAATAAGGCTCCATTCACACTAAGGCTGCATTCACACAGGGGCGACCCGACTTCGACGCGACTTTGCTAGGCAATTTCAGCGCGACTTTCAGCGCAACTTCCAGCGCGACTTCCAGGGACTTGAGGCGACTTTACAACACGACTTTTTCCAGGCGACTTTGCCTTGACCAATCAGAAAAGGGAGGGAGGGGGTTGCCTAAAAATAAATTCTATTCTTTTCACTACAAAGTCGCTTTTATTTAGATGGGGGATCCGACTTGGAGGCGACTTCTATTCAATTCTATGGGCACAAGTCGGATAGAAGTCGCCTAGAAGTAGTACAGGAACCTTTCCTGAAGTCGTTCCGACTTCAGTAGTGTACATTAAGATGGCTCCCATTCATTTCAATGGGATTTCAGATGTCAAGCGACCTGGGGCAACTTGAGGCTACCCAAGTCGGAGCGACAGTCGCCCCTGTGTGAATGGTGCCTTAGGCTGGGTTCACACTAGTCCGATTCTCGGACCGACATTAAGAGCACAAGTCGCATTACGTCACAAAAACAATGGTTCCCTATGAGAGCCTCTTAACCTCCCTGGCGGTAATCCCGAGTGTGGCTCGGGGTGGAATTTCACCCCAAGCCACACTCGGGATTGCATCGCTGGATCCAGGCTGGGTTACTCACCTTGTCCCCTGGATCCAGCGATGTCCTCCCGCGGTGTCAGCGTGTCTGTCCTACGCCCGATGCCTCTGTGTGCCGGGCTCTGTTCCCTGCGAGCGTTGCATCGCACGGGGACGGAGCCCGGCGGGAAATTCAAATAGTGAAACACACAGAATATATACAGTACACTGTAATCTTATAGATTACATTACTATATGAAATCATTTCACATCCCCTTTGTCCCTAGTGCTTTGCCCAGTGCCCTGCATGCACTTTTATATTATATATGCCATTCTTTATGCTTGGAAACTTGACAATGTCCATAGCAACCAAAAAGTGTCCCTTTACATCAAAAGTGGTTTTTGATCAGCTAGAAAACACCGATAGTAAATAAGAATCATTTGCAGAATTGAGTGATACTGATTTTTGGGGAAATTTATCATCAGACACTGAAAGTGGCGACAGCGACAATTCTGCAACTGAGCAAATTTAAGTGTTTTTGGTTTGATTACATTATTGAATACATTTTATTACTATTATATTATTATTTTTGATAATTATTTATAGTTATTTATTATATTATAATTTATGATTTCATGTTTCAAACTTTATCATACCCGGGATGTCTACTAGACTCTTGTTTGGACAGATTTAAGTGAGTTATTCCTAAGAATTACAGGCCTACAATATAAAACGCCAAATTTAACTGGTTAACTGGTCCGACTTGTGTTTTTTAAAGTCGGTCCGACTTTGAAAAAGGTTCCTGTACTAATTTTGTCTGACTTTGATCCTACCTTAGCCCATTGAAAGGCATTGAAGTCGGAGCAAAGTCGGATCATTGTCTTCACTGATCTGACTTTGGCATGCGACTTATGCTCTGGGGATCTTGAAGGGGAACTCCATGCCAAATCTGAAAAAAAAAATGGCATGGGGTTCCTCTCCAGGAGCATACCAGGCCCTTTGGTCTGGTATGGATTTTAAGGGGAACCCCAACGCCGAAAAAACGGTGTGGGGTCCCCCTCAAAATCCTTACCAGACCCTTATCTGAGCACGCAGCCTGGCAGGGAAGGAAAGGGGGTGGGGACGAGCGAGCGCCCCCCCCCCTGGACCATACCAGGCCACGTGTCCTCAACATGGGGAGAATGGGTGCTTGTTGATGTTGATGGGGACAAGGGCCTCTTCCCGACAACCCTTGCTGGTGGTTGTTGGGGACTGCGGGTAGGGGCTTATCGGAATCTGGAAGCCCCCTTTAACAAGGGGGCCCCCAGATCCCGGCCCCCCACCCTATGTAAATGAGTATGGGGTACACACACTACACAGCTTTTTAAAATATTTTATTAAATCAGCGCCGGCTTCTTCTCCCCTCTCCGGCTCTTCTTTCTTTTGCTCTTTTGCGGGGTCTTCTATCTTCTGAGGGGTCTTTTTTCTTCTCCTTCTCTGCGTCGTCTTCTGCTCTTTTGCCAGTCTTCTCCGCTGTCCTCTTCTCTCTGTTCTTCCTCTCTTCTTCTTGCCATGTTGACACAACGCGATCTCCTTCACGAATGCCCTCTCCACTGTGTGCAAGGGCATTCGTGAAGGAGATCGTGTCATGTCAACATGGGAAGAAGAAGAGAGGAAGAACAGAGGGAAGAGGACAGCGGAGAAGACCGTCAAAAGAGAGAAAAAAGACCCCTCAGAAGATAGAAGACCCCACAAAAGAGCCGGAGAGCAGAGAAGAGGCCAGAGCTGATTTAATAAAATATTTTAAAAAGCTGTGTAGTGTGTTTTTTTGTACTTTTTTTTCCAGGTGAATGGGTAGGGGTACGATGTACCCCATACTCATTTACATAGGGTGGGGGGCCGGGATCTGGGGGGGCTTCCAGATTCCGATAAGTCCCCACCCGCAGACCCCGACAACCACCAGCAAGGGTTGTCGGGAAGAGGCCCTTGTCCTCATCAACATGGGGACAAGGTGCTTTGGGGGTGAGGGGCGCAGAGCTCTTCCTGCCCCAAAGTGCCCATACTCCCCATGTTGAGGGGCATGTGGCCTGGTATGGTCCAGGAGGGGGGGGGGGGGGCGCTCGCTCATCCCCACCCCCTTTCCTGGCCTGCCGGGCTGCGTGCTCGGATAAGGGTCTGGTATGCTCCTTTAAATTTTCCCTTTAAAATCCATACCAGACCAAAGGGCCTGGTATGCTCCTGGAGGGGGACCCCATGCCATTTTTTTTTTTAATTTGGCATGGAGTTCCCCTTCAAGATCCCCAGAGCACAAGGTGCCTGCTATTGTTGGGATCAAAGTCGGATCCCTGTTCACAGAAAAATGGTCCGACTTTGACCCTATGTAGGACAGTACATCGCACAGCAAAGTAGGATCAAAGTCGGACTGTTTTTTTGTTGGATAGTGTGAACCCAGCCTAAGGCTGGATTCACTCCTATGCATTTTTAGTGCATTTTGCAGATTTGCACTGCAGTCCATTTAACATGGTTTCCTATGGAACACGTTCTATACTTTACTATGAACATCTACAACAGATTCTGTGTGCACCAGTTTTAGTAAATACCCCCCCCCCCTTTGTTTTCCATTTTGTTTTGATTTTTGGGGGGTTTTTTCCCATCTGTGTCCCATTGAGGAGGTTACCCTTCACTTCATGTCTCATAGCCAAAACAGGAAGTATGAGAAAATCCCTCCAAAATAAAGAAAATCATTGGTAGTCACCAGGACTAGTATTCCCATTGGAATATTTCTCCTCTATTCCTATTCCACTCAAAATTAGGGGGTGAATACCCCTAAAAGGGACACAGACAGCAATACAAAACTTGACAGGTGTTCTATTCCCTCACCACTGAATCTAAAACTATACTTATACTTTAAAAGCCAGTCAAACTTTTAGTTTAAATCAGCCAAATACATTCAAATCAATAGAAATGAGTATGGGAAAGTGATATTGCGCAGCCTAAAAACTTAATTTAAACTTCTAGTGTAAACATCATATGGTAACGTGCAAGTATAGCAATAAGACAATAAGTAAAGTGCTTCTAATATAACATATATATCAGCAAACATAGGCTTAGTATAAAGTGCATATCATCACTGTGCCATAAAGAAATAGTCCATACAGTGGAACCGCTATTGGTGTCTCCAGAGTGGTCCTATAGGTGACATTGATAATAAAACCATAAACGTTCAAGTCTCTGTGAAAAAAGTGTGATAGTGCAATTTGTGCAAATTACTTTCCAAACAAGCTGGGGTGATTCACTCGTGTGGTCCCAGCCAGTTCTGGAGGGAGTCCTCAGCACACCGCCAAAAGGACTGTTGGGAACGTGTCACAATCCCTGTCCTGTGCTCCCAGAACTCTCACCTCCAGACCATAGGACAATCGCCTATGTATAACTGCTCCTCTTTATGTTGAGGTGCCTTCTCCTTTAAGACACGTCCTCCTTATTCCTCCTTATTCAGAGCGATCAACTTCCACCAGTGTTATGCTCATTCATATAGGAACCCGGCTTCAGGGGAAAATAAAAATGTGACTTCCAATGATGTTATATTACAACCAAGGCTCAGACAGTCACTGAAGGGAGGACACAACCCCCACCAGGAGCTCCAGCTCTATTGGATGAGATCTGGTGACTGTAGAGGCCATTGTTGTAAAGTTACCTCATTGTTATGTTCAAGAAACCAGTGGGTGAGATGATTTGGGCTTTGTGACATGGTGCATTATCCTGCTGGAAGGAGCCATCAGAAGATGGGGACACTGTGGTCATAAAGGGATGGACATGGTCAGCAACAATACTCAGGTAGGCCGTGGCATTTAAACGATGCTTAATTGGTACTAAGGGGCCTAAAGTGTGCCAAGAAAATATCCTCCACACCATTACACCACCTGCCCCAGCCTGAACCATTGATACAAGGCAGGATGGATCCATTATTTTATGTTGTTTACGCCAAATTCTGACCCTACTATCTGAATGGCGCAACTGAAATCAGGACTCATCAGATCAGGTAATGTTTTTCCAATCTTATATTGTCCTATTTTGGGGGGCCAGTGCGAATTGTAGCCTCAGCTTCCCATTCTTAGCTGACAGGAGTGGCACAGGGTGTGTTTTTTTGCTGCTGTAGCCCATCTGTTTCAACGTTCGATGTGTTGTGCATTCAGAGATGGTATTCTGCATACCTTCATTGTAACGAGGGCTTGAGTTACTGTTGTCTTTCTATCACCTCCAACCAGTCTGCCCATTCTCCTGTGACATCAACAAGGCATTTTCCTCCACACAACTGCCGCTTACTGGATATTTTCTCTTTTTTGGACCATTCTCTGTAAACCCAAGAGATGGTTGTGCGTGAAAATCCCAGTAGATCAGCAGTTTTTTAAATACTCAGACCAGCCCGCCTGGCACCAACAACCATGCTGCGTTCAAAGTCACTTAAATCCCCTTTCTTCCCCAATCTGATGCACGGTTTGAACTTTAGCAAGTCGCCTTCACCACGTCTAGATGCCTAAATGCATATATATATTATTATTTTTTTCCAAAAGAATTGGACTTATGCTTTTTAGCCTTATTTTTAAAAGTGCATATTTGAAATCATTTCTTTTAATTAGTGTGTTGATTTATCTTAGGTTTACAATATTTTACTGTGGGTGATGTTTCTTTGCTAAATTATACTTTTTGCACAATATTCTCAAACCCCCCCCCTAATACAAGCTTATCTATTTACAATATTACTATTAACAATTATTGTTATTATTTTCTGTCGATACATGATTTATCTACAGTGGAAATGTTTATGATTGCAGTCCTTTCTGCTAGTGTTTTGCTGCTGCCAGTCAATGACCTTCAGTGACATTTGCCCTTGAAGGATGTTCCTTAGGGGGACCTGGTTGCTTTCAGTCTGCATGCTTTGTGTAAATGTGACTGTTATCTGCACATTCCTTCCTGTGAGATTTCTGGCCCATAGCAGTCATATCATTATTTTATATTATTTATTTACTTCTTATGCTCTCACTTTCTCCCTCTCTCTCGATCTGTCTCTGACTTGCATGCAATCCTCTCTTCACTAATTATTTCCCCAGTGAGTGTAACAATTGTGATAGATTACCAACACATTCGGTTAGCTGTGGTGCAAACATCATTCTGCTTTTTTTATTCCTGCCGAGGATAGACTGTCAGGAAAGAGATTTTCTCATTATCTATCCAATGCGCTTCATATTGTCTTCCTTTAATGCCAATAAAATAGGGAACAGGACCAGCAGAGAAAAAGGGAAAAAAATATTTTGATTGCGAGTGGCAGAGTTATCACAACATGGATTTGATTAATTGCTGGCGTTCCGAGTTGCCTGCATCTCCCTGCGGTGTATTGCGAAGTTTATTTATATAGATCCTAATATTACCTGCTTGACTTTAGCGCAGATATGATGTCCTCACGAGGCCTTGAAAAGTATTATAGTCGGCAATAAATCCAAGCTTTTGGCAAATATAATGGTTCGCTCTACTTTGCTTACAGACCATTTTAGCCTGGCGCATTTAGAGTCAAGGATTTTTGGGGCTTTAAAATATAAAGGCTTATTAGTCATGAACAGTGGGCCAGATTGCTATTAAAATAGATGCTTAAAGAGTGCCTGTTATAGCTTTATATCCTCCCTCTTTGCAAGAATTAAAGTGGAGTTCCACCCAGAATCCAAGTCCTTTGCCTATATAGACTTACCTTTGAAGGAAAAAAAAAAATGTTATACTCACCCTAAGTCGCTTGTTGCTAGGTGGTCTCTGTAATCTGCCCCCATTAGGTCCTAGGCTCTTCTCACTTCCTGCTTCCTCTGGCCTCCTGGGAGATGTGACTCTTCATTTCCCAGGAGTCAGTGGGCTTCCCTGTACTGTAAAATCGTGTTATTTCCAGACAGGAAATGATGCGATTTAAGGCGGACCGAGATCGAGGAGTGCATGATGGTTACCCACCATGCACTTTTTCAGGAAGAGATGCCAGGAGACTACGGATGGGCTTCAGATGCCCTCAACTAAAATGGAAAAGTCCAGCAGTGAGAGAAACAAAATTGTGAGTAAAAAATACATGTAATTACTAGGCGATTTGAAAGTAAGGAAACAAAAGGTTACATCTATTTAGTATTAAAAGGGTTGATGCCAGAAAAAAAAAAAAAAATTCTTGGTGGAATTCCGCTTTAAGTCTTACAGCTAACTTTCTAACACTTTGTAATTCATGGCACTAGACACAGGGATGCCTGTTATCCCCAACCCTCTATGTAATTACTATGGAAGACCTCATAAATGTCTTCCATCAGAGCCCATCCATGAAAGTAATTCACATTGATCGGGGGGAGAGTATAAATTGTCCCGCTGTGTGATGATCTTGTGTTGCTTTTGGCAAAGTAACTTTAAAGTTAAAGTATAACTAAAGCCAAAACTTTTTTTTTAGTTTTGGACAGAGTTGAGATGGATTAGAACACCTGTCAGTTTTTATTGCTGTCTGCATCCCTGTTAGGGCAATTCACCCTCTGTATTAGTCCCGTGTACTGTTATCATTGAAAGCAAAAGAAAATCCCACATTTTGGGTTGTCCGCAAATAAGTAATAAAGGGAAGTCTTCTAATGGCTTACCTCTTAATGGGCTATCCCCCCTTCAGTCCATCATGAATGCTGCTGCCAGACTTATACACCTTTCTAACTGCTCGGCGTCTGCTACACCCCTCTGCCAATCCCTCCATTGGCTGCCACTCAACCAACAAATTAAATTCAAGATACTAACAATAAGTTATAAAGCCATCCACAACCTGGCCCCCAGCTACATCACTGACCTGGTCTTAAAATACCAACCAAACCATTCTCTGCGTTCCTCCCAAGACCTCCTGCTCTCTAGCTCCCTTGTGACCTCATCCCATGCTCGCCTACAGGACTTCTCCAGAGCCTCTCCCATCCTCTGGAATGCTCTGCCCCAATCTGTCCGACTTTCTCCTACTTTGTCCACCTTCAGACGATCCCTGAAAACTCATCTCTTCAGAGAAGCCTATCTGGCCCCCACCTTACAACTGCACATTTATTTTCTCCATCAGCACATCCCCCACAGTTATTACCTCTTGTGTCTTTTGACCTTCCCTCTTAGATGGTAAGCTCTAACAAGCAGGGCCCTCTCACTCCTACTGTATTGAATTGTATTGTAATTGTCATGTCTACCCTCAAGTTGTAAAGCGCTGCGTAAACTGTTGGCGCTATATAAATCCTGTATTATAATAATAATAATAATAATAATAATAATAATAATGGAGACACTAGTTCTGGTGACCTGGGCGGGGGGGGGGGGCAAGCGATTCCATTAATTTGCAGGGATTTCCTCTAACTTCCTGTTTGGCTATGGGACAGGAAGTGAAGGTAAATCTCATCAATGGGACACAGATGACAAAAATAAACTTTGCTGAGGTTATAACCCTCCCTCACTCTATCCAAAATTAAATAAAAGTTTTGCATATAGTTCTACTGTAATCTCGATAAATCTAACATTTTAATCATATCCCTTCCTCATGAGGAGGTCAGGGGCGGGCGGATAGGGGTCGCCATGGCGACCGGGCCCCATGCTGAAGGGGGCCCATAAGGGCCCCCTGTATGCCTAGATTAGAGGGGATGAGGGATGGAGCGCTCCAATCCTCAGCCAAACGGCGATGCGGGGAGCCTCGTCACACTGTTTACAATCACTGACTGAAAGTGAAAGCAGTGTGTGCTGTGCTCTTTGTCTCCCCCTACAGTGCAGTACTTGGCATGAAGAGACAAGAGAGCAGGTACTGTCGTTTTTTTTAAGAGACTTTCTGCAATTCTGCATGTGTGTGGGACTGTGGGTACTATACGTTTTGAAAATAAATTAAAACCTATCTCACTCCCTCCCAATAT
>BLSH010253532.1:898066-912947 GCA_018402905.1 Glandirana rugosa | reverse complement strand
TGGGTACATGTGTGTGTGGGGGTGCATGTATGTGGGTACATGTGTGTGGGGGCATGTGTGTGGGTACATGTGTGTGGGTGCATGTATGTGTGGGTGCATGTATGTGTGGGTGCATGTATATGGGTTCATGTATGTGGGTGGGTGCATGTATGTGGGTACATGTGTGTGGCTGCATGTATGTGTGTGGGCACATGTATGTGTGTGGCTGCATGTGGCTGCATGTGTGTGTGTGACTGCATGTATATGGGTTCATGTATGTGTGTGGGTGCATGTATGTGTGTGGCTGCATGTGTGTGTGTACATGTGTGTGGGTGTATGTATGTCTTTGGGTACATGTATGTGGGTGGGTTCATGTATATGGGTTCATGTATGTGGGTGTATGTATATGTCTGGGTGCATGTATATAAGTGCATATACATATATATAAATATGTGAGTGTGTATTTATATGTGTGTGCATGAATGTGTGTGTATATATGTGTACATATATACAGTATATATGTATGTGTGTGTGTGCATTATGTATTTGTACATGTGTGTATGCACATTCTATGTATGTGCTTTTAATCCTGACCCCCTATGTGTACAATCGCAATTTTTTTTCCCCGCTTGTTCATAGTACCAGCAAAAAAATGCTGTTCCTCTGAAAGCGGTCCATGCTCAGGCATTTGACAGCTGGTAAAGAGGCAATCTGCTGCCTCCTGACCGCCTGTTTTAACCCTCTAAATGCATCACCACTATGCTGCGTGTGCAATGCACACAGTTGTGGAGTGGTTACAGTGCATCCTCATACACCTAGGGGTAGCCTTCAAGGGAGCCCTGACTGTAAAGAGACTGAGAAACTCTGGCATAGAGGAACCAATCTCTCCATTTTCCTCCTGCAGCCGCTGAATGCCTGTGGGAGGGAGTGGAGGAGAAGTTTGGGGGGAAATGGAGAGATCGGTTCCTTTATATGCAGCCACACACTTGCGACCGGGCCCTGGCGTTCCGCCACCGGGCTCCGAGGAAAGGGTTCTGTGGGGGGGGGGGGCCTTCATGGTTTCTTGCATCGGGGCCCTGAGGGTTCTAGTTACGCCACTGGAGGAGGTCACTCATCTAACTTCCTTAATAACCCTTTAGATGACAATCCACAACAATAAAATACCTGACAATTAAATACCTGCTGACCTGGAACTGTTAATCCCTTTAAACTATCTCCTTCTATTTTCAAAATCCAAAATAGACTTGAAAAATAGGACATCCCTTCCCCTGTCATGGTTTGGGCACATTAGTGTTCTCAAAATGGTTATTATACCAAAATTCCTATGCATGTTCCAAACCATTACCACTCTTATCCCACCTTCCTTCTTTCACCATGTTAGGAAAAAGTTTTTTTAGTTTCATTTGGAATAAATCCCATACCAGACTGAATTATACAACCCTATCAGATGTAATGAGAATGGGGAGCTTAGTCTACTTGACATTGAGATGTACTACTATACAGCAGCTATTGTTCTGAGGATACTAGACTGGTTTCATCCTGAGAGCAACAAACAGTAGGTACACATAGAATGTAGCCATCACCTATCAATTCTAAGATGGCATGCTGCACATTCCCATTGATATATAACAAATAAGAAGAATGGACTATCCAAAAACAGACCACACACCAATGATGCCCATGTGTAATGACTGTTAGTCAGCCATCATGAATACATAGGAGATGTACTAAAACTGGTGCACACATACTCTGATGCTGCTGTGCATAGTAACCAATCAGCTTCTAACTTCAGCTTGTTGAATTTTGCTTTGACAATAAAACCTGGAAGCTGATTGGTTAGTATGCACCAGATTCTGTGTGTACCAGTTATAGTAAATCTCCCCATAGAGTATCGCCGCCAACAGACCACCCCACTCAAAGAATGACCCACCCTTGCAGAAAATACTATTTGGTACCGGCACAAAACTCCCTGATCAATCTCTCTCTCATCTGTCCCAAGTCCAGTGAGTCCATTTCTGAGGTTTGCACAGTCCAGCCAGGTTGATGTCCTCAATTTTGTTTATTCCTGTTAAGCACTACTAGGCTTGGTCACTGCCACCTTTCCCTGAGCCTGTAATTGGAAAGTGAACGAGCAGCAGCAGACTTATGAGGTCACTACTATTACCACTTGCCACTATGTTCTGGGTGCACTGCAACAGAGCACGATTGGCTTGTTTCTTCTCCATTGCTGCAAACCCTATTTGGCATTTGCATAGCTCTTAACTGTCCCTGATTTCGACAGACTGTCCCTGATATGGACCTTTGTCCCTCTTGCCCCTCATTTTGGTCTGATCTGTATAGTTATACCGTATATAAAATACACTTTTTATCTTTCAAAAAGTGTTTCCCAGTGCTAAACCTTTCATCCTATTTCTAAATTGTTGCATTTGTGAATTTCAGAAGCCAGTATAAAGGAATAATAGGGGTAAAAAAAAAGCATTTGTGGGTATAACTAATTATCTTTTTTTTGTATAATTCGCCTTTAACCACTTTACCCCCTTCCTGACCAGGGCATTTTTTGCGATTCGGCACTGCGTCGCTTTAACTGACAATTGCGTGGTCATGTGACGCTGTACCCAAACGAAATTGACGTCTTTTTTTCCCCACAAATAGAGCTTCCTTTTGGTGCTATTTGATCACCTCTGCATTTTTTATTTTTGTGCTATAAACAAAAAAAGAGCGACTATTTTGAAAAAAAAAATATTTTTTACTTTTTGCTATAATATATATCCAACAATATATATATAAAAACAAATGTATTCATCAGTTTTGGCCGATATATACATCTTCTACATATTTGTGGTAAAATAAAATCGCGTTCTGTGTTTATTGATTGGTTTGCACAAAAGTTGCCATGTTTACAAACCATGAGAATTCATTCATGGCGTTTTTACTTTTTTTTAATACTGGTAAATGGCGGTGATCTGCGATTCATATAGGACCTGCGATATTGCGGCGGACATGTCGGACATTTTTGACACTTTTTTGGGACCATTGACATTTATACAGTGATCAGATCTAAAAAAAACACTGATTACTGTATAAATGTCACTGGCAGTGAAGGGGTTAACCTGCAGGGGGCAATCAAGGGGTTAACTGTGTTCCCTAGGCATGTTCTAACTGTGTGGGGGCTGGGCTGCCAGGTGCATCACAGATCTAACACCCTGATGACAGGGATCTGTAGATCCCTGTCAAGCCGCCTGACATCCGTGAGAAGAATAGTACACAGTTCCAGGCTAGGGTAGGTAGACCTGTTATGCACCCAGAGTGCCCGCAACGGCTCACCACCGCAGACAATGCATAAACAAGACAGGTGAGTTGCACTCCACAGGTAGATTCTTCAGCTTGCAATTTATTTGAAGAGAAGGCATATACAGGTACAGGTAAGTACAGGTAGGTAGACGCGTTTCACTCGGGGAATCCGAGCTTAGTCATTACAAGCCGCCTGACAGAGCGGGGAACCGCCGTGTTTACATTGGCGGTACCCTGCTTTTCTTTTGTACAAGGCGATTGCGGGCCGCGGACGGACATTGAGTCCGCCCGACCCGTGGCCACACTCTCCTGCCCGCTAGCCGCACATGCGTGAATCGCCATTTATAAACAGCGATTCGCGATGCCCTGCCACATTGCAGCAGTAAAAGTACAGGAATCGGTCATGAACCGGTTAAGCGGGTGTGGCAGGGTGTGTGTCCTGTGCCTACATACTTTTGCTAATAAGTGTTCCTTGTTCCCATCTCAAAAATACAGGAGTTATGTATTTGATACTACAGGCCTCAGCAGTGATGTAGGGGTCGGAGAAAGGAACTAGCATGGGTAGGGACACAGTTTTCTGACACTCCTGGAAGTGTCAATTTCCTTAGAGGCTTTCAGGGGCTGCAGCACTAGAACCAAGGAGAGCCGGGAGAAACGGGCCACTAGAGAGGTTCTAATTTGCATGGACCTAGCAGATTAGAACATTTGGCAATCTCTTTAAAGCGGTAGTAAACCCATCCATTTAACAGTTTAAAAACCGGTTACATTTCCAGCACGTGCCGGAAATGTAACACTCCCATTGGTTGTGCTCTAAACCAAACTATCAAACCATCCAATGGCTGGTGTCAGAGCTGATCATATATGCAGCATCACAGTAATAAAAGTCAATCAGCGCAGTCTCTCATAAGATAAGCAGCTGTACACTAAGTATACACTTAGTTATAATAACAGGTGGAGTTTGTTAACTTAGACGACTATGATTTGTTGTCTGTAGGTCACATGTTGTGATGGTCACTTTATCGGCGGGTCCGCGTCGTCACTTCCGCATCCGCCGACGAAGTTCCGGTCTTTGGAACGCAACGCGTCCGGAAACAGGAAGTGACGTCACCCGTGACTATCGCTGTCTCCAGGACAGGACATCCTATTGTTTGTACCATGCAAGAAACTATGCACTGGGCTACAGTGCTGTGTTTGTGAGTACATTTATTTGAAATAAAGCAGGATTTGATACATTTTATACGGAGAGCACTAGATGTTATTTCCTTTTATTTCTATGATGCCAATGATTGATCCTCTGCCTGAGAGGTCGTTCTGATGAACATCTTTATACAAGCCAGCACCTGTCCATGGTTGGGACAACATGCGCTATTTGGCTCCTGTCATAAGAGCCAGATAAGTGAGGTGAGCTGCTAAGATTACTGGTGGAGGTGGAGTGGCACTGAAGCACTTTAATCATCTGATCACCGGCATTTAGGCACTGGGTGCTTTCTATTAAGGATATATGCAGCATCATGGCAGTTGTAGATTAAACAGAGGCCAAGATGGCAGCTTCCTTGGCTGAAAATTATAGGAGGGTTTACTACCACTTTAACTGCAATATATGTTTTTTTTTTATATCTGTTTTGGTGTTCAGATTTAGGGATAACATTTAAAGTGTTACCAAACCCAGAACCTGCATTCACTATATCTGGTCTCCCACAGCACACAGAACATGGAAATGAAATTATTTTAGTAAATATAAACTGCTAAATACCTTTTTCATCGGCAGTATATAGCAGTCTTGTGATTTCTATCAGTTCCTGGTGAAGCTTGTAGGAGGAGTTTTCATACTGCACTGAACTGTCCTATGAGGCTGCAGGACCCTGACTCTGTCTGGACATGTCTGGGCAGTGCTGATTGGCCCTGTGCTGATCACATGATCACCTCTCTAGCAATACACACCAAACTGAGCATGTGCAAACTGACTCCAAAGGCTCTGTGTTATCCAGACTTGTCCAGGGGGACTGTACAGGTAGGGGAGGATCTGTGCATACAAGTTCAAACAGCCTTTTTACACAATGCGCATGATTAACCCCTTAGGTTCCACAGTGAGTATAACAAGCATGATTTACTGCATATACACACTGATTTTATTGTTGTGGGTTTAGTACCACTTTAAGTACTACATGTACAATACCACGACGAATGACATGCATCTTGTGAATAAAAAAAGGCATACTAAATTCCATAATTTTTGTATAATATTTACACCTCTTCCATCTCAGTAAAATACACTGCAAGAGCAGTCACAAATCCTCCGGAGTTTCACTCTTATCTGTCTGTTCAAGTTTAAATTTTAAAGCAAAAAAAAAAATCCTAACACAAAACAGAAATATTGAAAGGTGAAGAACGGCCTTTGTTCCTTAAATAAAAATGATTATTTAAACAGCTATTCATACAAAAGAGCTCATAAGGCATTTTAATGTTGATGGTACTTTTCGAGATGCCATGATACCAGCTCAGGAGTACGTTTTAAGCTTTTTATTTTATTGATGCCGCATCTCTTCTGTAAAATACATCATTGCTCTCTGCAAGAACTCATTGTCAGCGAGTGATGAGAAAAACATCTCTGCAGTTGCTAATGTATTAATTCCATGTTCGATTTGGAGGTGAGAAGCACAATACAGCCCACTCACAGCACTTTAGCTTCAAACAGCCTCTGTTTATGCTGGTATTATATGGAATTATGCTAATGTGTACTTGACTATCATTTAGGAAGAACTCCAGTCTAAATATATGTTTATCTTTTTGGAGAGAACGGGAAGGGATACGAACCAGTGCCTTCTTTCTTGTTGTGTCCAAAAAAATTTTTTCTCTCTCTCTTTTTTTTTTTTGTCAATAGCTGACTATGTCCCCTATGTAGAGATTTTTGCCACCTTCTTGTCCTGAGGGGCCTATACATTTTAAATTCCATATATAGAGTAAGCACACCACATAACATGAGCATGTGGTTAGAGCCAGAGGCTCTAATAGGCTATAAAAAAGGGTGGGCTCGGGGCACTGAGCCCACCCAGTTGTGGGATGATAGCGAATTAATATTTGCTATTGCCACACTGATTCTCCTCCCAGCCAATCAGGAAGTGAGACCCATTTCCTGATTGGCTGAAAGGAGAAGTGATTCTATTGGCCTAGGAGGAGGGAGGAGGCCCTCCTACCAGCTGCCACTGTGACTCCAGGAATGGCTCACATGCAGCGGCTCAGGCATCCAGCACTCCCCGGCTCGGACAGGGAGGGAGGAGGAGGGGAGATCTAATTCATCCCAGGCAGGACATCTAAGTCTCCCATGGTGGGGGGTGTGTGGTGTTGCTGGTGTTCCCCACATTCATGTCCGTCTCCTGGGGGGGAACAGCCTTGTCTCCTGCCGAGGGGGGAGGGGGGGTGGCGTTGGTTTGCCCTTCCCCCGAACTATTGAGCACCTGCCACCACTGCCTACATTTATACTATAGGTACAAATATCCAAGTATGTCATAACACTTCAAGCATAATACAGCATAGGTTTTCGCTCCACTGGTGAATCAACCAACAAAAATTCATACATGTATATAGGTACAGTGATCGCCATTTAAATCATATAGCAGCCGATCAATCTTCAGAAATACATATAGGAATTCAGTACCCAGAATAGAGTAGTGAAAAGGATAGCTGAGTCAGACCCTGGTGAAAAGAGAAAGGAGGAGGAAAAACTCAACATTTTGGGAATGTAAGAACCCCCTTTCTCAAGAACCTCCTGCCTCGGGGGGCTCATTGGCCTTAAGAACCTAACAAAGCATCTGACCCTCTCCTAGCTTTGGTTGGAGATCTAAGAACCGATATGCTTAAAGTGGTTGTAAACCCTTAGAGGAGTTTCACACTGCAAAACTGTTAAGCTTTTAGACTTTTAAAATGTGCTACAGTTTACCCACAGTTTTTGAACAGTTAACCCATGGTTTCCCTTAGACATTCTTTTAGATCTGAAGTGACATTGCGCCAGACTGCCAAATCACACAAAAAGCGTTATGTGCCAGCTTCTTTTAATGTCCAATAGTCTGCACCATTATTTTATTATTGATTTCCTTGTTTTTGTAGTTAAGTTTAGAGTTTTTGTAAGCCCTGTTGTTCCTGATGAAGCATAGTGTGAAACATGTAGAATCAACGGGCATAACTACAGATACCTTTATCAATGAAAATGTCCATATTTGGTAACGCTCGCAAATGTTATCCAGTGAGAAGTTAGAAATCTTTTAACTTCTCTACAATTTTAATATATTTAAGTAAATAATTTTCTATTTTATTTATGAATTCTGTTTGTATCATTGTTGCACCATAAAAATCCCCTTTCACTACTTTTTTCTCTATACTGACTCTGGGATGAAGGTGCCTTTGGCCGATTGAATTCAGTGCAACATTTAGACAATTTCCTAGTCTGCACCAAAGTTATTAAGCACTTGCGCCAATGTTCTTGAAAATTGTTCTAAAATGTACAGTACACCATTACAACAGTTCATTTTATTTGGTGCATATAATGCTAATAAAGTGTGTATATAGAAATTGAAGCAGATTTCTTAGTGCGCCAATCTTTGTTAATCCCCCTAAATATGTGTGACTTTAGCAAGGCTTTAAATTCTTCTGTGCAGAAAATGCGAACAAAGAACGGGTTAGGAGAAAAGACTTAGTTCCCATCATTTCGTGAGATCATTACCTGCATCGATCTTGTACCTCTTGTGTTTTGAGTATGATGTAACAGAAAGCATGGACGTTATTATTATTATACAGGATTTATAAAGCGCCTGCAGTTTGCGCAGTGCTTTACAACGTTAGGGCAGACAGTACAGTTACAATACAATTCAATACAGAAGGAATCAGAGGCCCCTGAAGTATATTTTGGGATGTTGGGCAGGGGGTTTGCATCCTGACTACTGTCCAGTTCCTAGAAAAAGATATGAAAATGTTAATTCAGTGATTTCAACTGCTGCTTATTTTACATTTTTAAAAGCTTGGTATTTAAAGTGATACTAAACAAACCTTCTTTTCCCTGCTTTTGCTTCTTAATATAGAATTATAGGTATTTTTTTTTTGGATAGAGAAAGGGAGGGTTACAACCCCTGTCAGTTTCTTTTGCCATCTGTGTCCCATTGTGGAGATTTCCCTTCACTTCCTGTCCCGTAGCTAAACAGGAAGTGAGAAAAATCCCTGCAAATTAAAGGAATTCCTTGGGGACCCCTAGCACACCAGCACTAGCGTCCCCATAGTCTATTACTTTTCTGGGGACAACCCAAAATTTGGGATTTTCTTTTACTTTCACTTTCAATGATAATTGTAAACAGGACAAATAGAGAGAATGGATCTTCCTAACGGGGGCACAGCAATAAAACCTAATAGGTGTTCTAATTTCTCTCCACTCTCAAAAACTAGAAAAAAAAGTCTGCCTTTAGTTACACGTTAATGACCTTGTAATCTATTGTTACTTAAAAAGTTTCATACTTATGTTTAGACATGTGCAATTAGTTTAGTTGTGAATTTGTTAATTCAGAAGTATCCAAATTAAAGAAAATCCACATTTTTCGAATAATTGTAATTTCGAATAGTCAAATATTCGTAAATTCGAATGGTCAAATATTCGTAAATTCATAAATTCAAAAATTCATAAATTCGAAAATTTGTAAATTAATTAAAATGTTTCTTACTGTTTTTTTCTGCCTTCTTATAATGTCCTCAGTGAGCTCCTGAACCTACATATATATAATTAATAATTTTTCTGTGTGTATTGTATATTATGTCTAGACATGTGCAATTCATTGCGTTCCGAATTTGTTAATTCGGAGGTATCCGAATTAACGAAAATCCGTTTACCAATTTTTTTTGAATATTCATAAATTTGAATAGTCGAATATTCGTAAGTTCATAGATTCGAAAATTCGTAAATTCAAAAATTCGTAAATTAATTAAAAAGTTTCATACTGTCTTTTTTTGCCTTCTTATAATGTCCTCAGTGAGTTCCTGAACCTACATATATATAATTAATATTTTTTCTGTGTGTATTGTATATTATGTCTAGACATGTGCAATCCGTTTCGTTCCAATTCATTAATTCGGAATTATCCGAACTAACGAAAATCCACTTTTCACATTTTTCCAAATATTCATAAATTCGAATAGTCTAATATTTGTAAATTTGAATTGGCAAATATTCGTAAATTCAAAAATTCGGAAATTAAAAAATTCTGAAATTCAGAAATTTGAAAACCCAAAAAATTGAAAATCTGAAATAATAACTAACTATAATAGCTTAGCTATTACTAACTATTAAATTATAGGTATTGGAATTTCCTTTCAAATTTGGCAGTTATTGAACGTAACAAATACAAATTTTTACGAAGTTACGAATTATCCGAAATAAGAAATGCCGTATCTAAATGAATGGCAGGTAACGAATTAATAATAATAATAAATAACAATAATAGCACTAATAAAAACTTTTTATCACTATTATTATTTATTATTATTTTTTTCCGTTCCATTTGTTTAGATGCGGCATTCGTTATTTCGAATAATTCATAACATTGGATAAATTCGTATTCGTTATGTTCACTAACAGCCAAATTTGAAAGGAAATCGCAATACCTATAATTTAATAGTTAGTTATTATTAGTTAGTTAGTTAGTTAGTTATTATTTAAATTTTTCAAATTTACGAATTTTCAAATTTACGAATTTTCAAATTTACGAAGCGTGGTCATAATAACCGACCTGAAAAACGAAAAAAAAAATGAATGAAATGAAAACTAACGCATTTTTCAGCAATGCACAAGTCTAGTTATGTCTCGGAGGCAGCCATATCTGCACATTCTTTGCCATTGCTTCCTGCATTGTAGTATTACACAATGGTTGTGCTTTACTACTCACGATGCACATCAGTTGGGTTGGTTTACTAAAGGAGTAGAGTCTGTTCACATGGCAAATCTAATGTTTAATTTGCAAGATAATGTAAATAAATGAGATTAACCTGTGTTACTTATAAATATATTTGAGGGGAAACATTGGATTTTGAGTATTCAAGATGAGCAGAGCTTCACTTTATTCGCTAACATTGCTTTACACATAGTAAGTCAGCATCCATCTTGGAAATACAATGCACCTTTAATGAGAAAACAAACATGCAGCCCTTTGCCATCACTATAACTGATTTTTTTGGTTCTTTTCAGACCCCTCTGCTTTCCAAGGCCGAGAAACAAACTCAAGGTCAGCTGCTGGCTACCAGCGTGAGGTGGGGGCAAACTCCAATCAACCAGTCCACACCATGGGATACCGAAGAGCCACCATCTAAGCAGATGAGGAAAGGGGAAAATCCTGGTGAGCGGACACTCATTTCAAGCTACAAGTTAAACATACTGTATATCTCTTGTACTTCACAGCAAACCCATCCTTTGTCCATATAGGGCAAATAATAAACGTTCACTTAGCTCAATGTTTCCTAGCATTATCCCTTAAGTACCCCCAGCAGACCACATTCTAGGAATTTTCTTTAGATAAATTAGCTGTTATAAATACCAAGCCATTGACATTAATTTGAAGCACATGTACAAAGTGAAGGAGATCTTGAAAACATGACCTATTGGAGATACATGAGGACTGAGGTTGGGAATAGGGTTGCCACATCATCCCTTTAATCCAGGACACATATTAATTACACAGGTTCTGTGGCTGATTAAGGTGGTAATTAAACTCATTGGTGCCTTATCTGCATTGATTTAGCCTCAGAACCTGAGTAATTCATATGTGTCCTGCATTAAAGGGATGATGTGGCAACCTTAGTTGGGAACCAATGACTTAGCTCCTTCTCCAGCAAAATACTGTATGATGACCTTTCCATCATTGTCTCCCACTTCAAACAGGAGCTCCACTTTAATATTTCTTAAAGTTAATTAGCCATTTCTAAAACACATTTCACATAGTCATATTATTATTAAACCATCAACAATGCAAGCCCCTCTTTTGGTTAGTCGGGCTCAGTGCATATTGAGCATCCCAGGTTTGGGGTGACTGAACAATGTCTCTTTTTGCTTAAAGCAGTGTTTCTCAACTCCAGTCCTCAAGGCACACCAACAGGTCATGTTTTCAGGTGAAACAGCTGTGGTAATTACTAAGGCAGTGAAACGGATCAAATCACCTGTGCAAAATAATGGAAAGCCTGAAAAAATGACCGGTTGGGGTGCCTTGAGGACTGGAGTTGGAAACACTGGCTTAAACTATATGTAAAGCCTAACAATGAGTATCTATTATTACTTAACTCTCATTCTGTTAAAGCAGTAGTAAATCGCCGGTGGTCAAAATGAAAAAATAAATCCTGCAAGTCAATGTCATAATGTGCTAGTATGCATCGCATACTAGCAATTTATGAGTGCCTTACCTTAGCACGAAGTGCTCCAGTGCCGCAATGTCACCAATGAGATGGCTGACATCTTCCCCGGTCTTCCTTCTGGGTTCGTGGCCTCCGGCTACATGAGTGGTTGGGGGAATGATGATGTCACTTTTGCTTGTCGCCATTTCCAACACGGGCTCTGAAGGTCTGGCACTGTAAGCTAGACCTTCATAGCGCATGTCTCGATGATGTCATCGGCTACATGCACTCTGAATATCTCCTAAACTGTGCAAGTCTAGGAGATATTCACAGTACCTACAAGTAAAACTTTTTATAGGCTTACCTGTAGTTACAAGTGGTAGCACAGAGTTTACTGCCACTTTAAATGTTCCATTATTAGAGGCATTTTTATTATATCTGTTCTTAGCCGGTTCCCCTTTACTGCAATTTTTACATTCCTTGCATAAATGTAAAAATATGTATTTTTGGCTATAATATGACTTTAAACCCCAGAACATTATGTATTTTCTGAAGCAGAGGCCTTGTAGAATAAAAAAATATATATTTTTGTCAATTTTTTAATGTTGCGCCACTGTTTATCAAATACATATTTTCAGGAAAAAGTATACTAAAATTCGTTTTATGGCAAACACATAATACAATACCCAAATTTTTGATAAAATATAAAACAAGGGATTGTGCGGAGTAAATAGATACCAAACATATAAAGTCTTAAAGCAATGCTTTAAAAGTCATTGCAACTCATCAGTTTAGCATTAACCATAATGGCCCTAGCATTATTGCTCTCAATCCCCTTACCTATACCTCACATGTATGGTGCATTCTAGGTTTACATATACGTGCACATCCTATGCCGTGTTTGCATTTGTGAGAGTGTGCAGAGCAACGGGGTTACAGTTCATTTTTGTTATTAAATTTTATTATATTTTTTTACATTTTCTTTTTTTTTTCATTTAACTTTATTGCTATTACAAGGAGGCTAACAAGTCCTCTATGTGATAGCATTGGGCAGGTACTCTTTATGGAGGCATGGGGGAGGATGTCTATTGGACCCCCGCTGTCTCCCCTGCACAGAAGTTGTAGGTGGGGAATGACAGCTCTAAAACCAGAAATACTCAGAGCTGAGCACTTCCTTATTCATTAACAGCAGAGGAGGATTGGCATTAGCCATACCGCCCACACTGTAAAAGGGATCGCCTGGATCACTTTTACATGATAGTCAAGAGCCAACTGAACAAAATGGTAACAAGCTCATGGCTGCTTGTTTTAAACAAGTGGTATGTCCAAAGAGGCAAAGTAGTTGAAGAGCAAATAAAAAGGGCCAGTTGATTGTGTCAGAAATTCAGCAATTTCCTTTGTTACCCCAAGGAGTCCTCCCGGTTCTTATCTTGCACTAGAGAACAATTGAGTCACTAGGTTGTTGAGATATAGTTGAGAGGAGTAGAATGAGTGGGATTTTGTACTTTAACCACTGACAACTGGCAGGGCCGACTCTAAAGACCCGTACACGTGGTCCGATTGTTGGCTAACAATGGTTGTCCAACAGTCTGTTGGCCGATAATCCGACTGTTAGTACGCACAATTTGTGAGCCGATTTCCAATTGGCGTCCAACAGAACTTGGCTGACAAGACTGGAAAACTTTTGTTGGCCAAAAAGGCGTTGGCCAATTGTTGACTCGTGTGTACAGAAGTTGGCCAACAAAAGTTGGAAGTGTTCAGTTGTATAAACCTGTGTTCCTAATTCACAAATCACATTCACTTGAACTTCCTTGCTTTACACTCATAACACGTCACTACGTTCGTCAGTACACTAGACAAAACCGCCGACAGCCGATTTGGACAAAAGTTGGACATGCGGTTTACGATAATTGGCGCATGTGTGTGTGAGGCTTAAGCCTTGCAATTTATGCCCTGGCATACATTTTCTGGTACAATATATTTTTATTGGAATATAAAAAAAAAGGATACAGATGCAAAATTCCCATGCAGGGGATATCAACAGAAGGCTCAAGACAAAACAATGTGTATAACAACACCTATGGGATGTGTTTTTTTTTCCATTTTTTAAAGAATAAACTGTCATTCAACAGGGACCCTCTGGCCAAGGCAGAGGGTCAACACAGGGTGCCTGAACCTTAAGGCACAGGGGCTGGAGTGTTGAACAATCCACATGAATATATGGAAACAAAGCTTAACCACTCAAGGACCACCCCATGTACATATACTGCGGCAGGGCGGCCCTTAAGCTCAAAATCACATACCTGTACATGATTTTTCATCGGCACTGGAGTGAGCATGCATGCTTCGACACAGCAGCAGGTGCCAATCAGCGGGTCTGGTGCCTATGATGGCCGCCGGCCACCTGCGATCGTTCGCTGGAGAGACAGAACGGCGGTTTGCCTATGTAAACAAGGCAGACCGCCATTCTGTCAGACAGGAAGAAAGAGATCTGTGGTTCCTGCTAATCAGGAACACAGATGTCTCTCTTCTTCGAGTCAGTCCATCCCCCACACAGTAAGAAAGCACACCCAGGGAACACAGTTAACCCTTTCATTGCCCCTGATGTTAACCCCTTCCCTGCCAATGTCATTTATACAGTGTCATCCTATTTTTTTAGCACTGATCACTGTATTGGTGTCCACAAAAATGTCACTTAGTGTCAGATTTGTCCACCGCAATGTCGCAGCCCTGCCAAAAATTGCAGATCACCGCCATTACTAGTAAAAACAAATAATCAAAAAATAAATAAATAAATAAAAAGTCCATAAATATATCCCATAGTATATAGATTCTATAACTTTTGTGCAAACCAATCAATATACGCGTATTGGGATTTTTTTTACCAAAAACATGTAGCAGAATACATATTGGCCTAAACTGATGAAGAAATTTGTTTTTTTACATTTTTTTAATGGATGTGGCAGTCTTTTTTTGTTTATAGCACAAAAAAAAAATACCACAGGGGTGATCAACTATCACCAAAAGAAAGCTCTATTTGTGTGAAAAAAGGACAATTTAATTTGGGTCAAATCCGGTTATACATAAGACGATGTACAAAAACCATTTTTTTTAGGGTTATGCGCATATAACTAACCAAACGTGTTTTCAATATCTTAGATATATGATACCCTATATAAATACCTGAAAAATAAATAAATAAATAAAAAACTAATAAACAAAAATGATCATTACCGCCACTAGACGTTAAAAACCG
>BLSH010253532.1:833624-898056 GCA_018402905.1 Glandirana rugosa | reverse complement strand
GATGAAAAGGAAGGAGAGAAAAGAAAGAGACAGGAGGAGAAAGTTCCCCAGGCTGGGAGATGGGTGGGTTCAATTAAACAGGCCCAGGCTGGTTGGGTGCAGAGTAGGGAGAGCATAAGACCACCATGGGGCCCACACCTTGAGAAATTTGGTGTGATAGTCACTGCCATAAATTTCCTGTAGATCCTGTAGTCACCTTCTGTAAGCTACATTGCCTGAAGTGTATGACCATGCGTGGTGGAGCTGATTCCACCCCTGGAGAACATTTGACCTCATGTGTAAATCCTTATTTCTCTTTTTAATCCGTTCTCCTCCAGCCCACTAACAGTTAATATCCATATAAAAACCTACAGGATTTATTTCTAATAAAACCTTAAACCATATAATTTTACAATGGAGAGCTATGAGAATTTCATAACTTTGTTCACCTGCAGCAAGGAAGAATGGCAGCTTACAATTATACAATTATATAGGCTAGTAATTAAAATAATCGGTGCATTATTAATGAGTGCTCCCATTCTTTCAGTACCACTAAGACCCCTTCCCAGAAATAGAAACATAACGATTGTGATTGGCACAACTGTGGGATCCCTTCCCACCGACATTACAGATAGACCGAACTGCATGTTCCTGACAAGGATTTCCAGAGCTATGCATTTCATAAAACACAGCGAGTCCTAGAACATCAATCCTGGGTAATGAGCACAGTGCAGTGTGTGATTGCACTCCAAAATCCCCGCTGCAAAGACCTGGCTTTATGTTATTATGTTGTGCTTTAAGATGTGTGCACCACCTCATTGTCACCAGCTCTGAGAATGTCCTTTCTACGTGTCTGCTCAAACATTTGATCCTTCCACTAATTAAAGCATCAGATACCAACGGACTCTAAAAATGGAGCAATATGTAATGTAACAATTGGAAGCTATGATATAGATATATCAAATATATATACTCGCACCACAAATATGTAACAAAGCTTTAAGAATTAGAATTTTCAGATTGTTCATTTAGATGTAAACCCTTACTGAATGAATTTAGTTTGCTAAAACATTGGGTATCATAAACAGTTGCGCTTTTAAAAAAAAAACATTGTTTTGACAATTTTTCTTATCCTGAGTTGCATCTCAGTGCTGCTTCGCCAGCCTCTTTGCAGCGTATTTTTCCCTGTACATACACTGACATTTCTCAGGGCGTAATTTCTGATGATGACAACAGTGGACCATATCAGTGAAAGCCAGAGTGAGGGGGTGACAATGTACAGTAGGTGTTCAATTGAATAGGGTCACATTGTTGTCACCCTAGTACAGGACGTGTTTGAACAAGGAACATCATGGCAGGATCAACATGTGTTATTTTAATGAAAGCTACAGATTTTAAAAAAAAGGTACCTAATTTTATTAACATGTTTAAGCTTAATTGAGATTTTATTGATTGGGTTTATATAGACTTTAGGAAACTAGCATTCACAGACACTTTTGTATGCAAGTTGTAAAATCCTCTTCATACTTGTGTGTACCCCTTCATGTCGAGCGTACACAAATATGCAGCCCCTCTGGACTTGGCTTATTTTACATGGGGCAGCATATCTGCGTATCTCCATAAGTGCTGGGAGCACAGCGCGCTCCCAGCACAGAGACCAAGGTATCAGCGTGGGCCCCATACTAATGATCAGGACCCAAAACACTCAATTCCAGGTCACCTGATTACTGTAATAGCCTCTGATTGGCTATCACAGTGATCAATCTCTGTGAAACCCACCCCCATGTTTTCTCTGTGAATGGAGGAGAGAGATGCAGCGTATCTCTCTCTTTATGGTATAGATTATGGTGGTTATGGTGCTGCTCCACTGACTGTAAATCACCGAATCTAGTTCTTCAAACTTTTCCCGACATACATTTTCCAGCGTGCTGGGAAAGTTCTAAAAAAATTTTAATCTGTGCAGAATATAAAAATTTGCCAAAACCAAAATAAACAATCTCAGGTGCCTCGTGCTATATCTATAAGGATGAATTCTAATGTGTGGTCACTTGAAATTAATTATAATACTAAATCACTGCCGTGCTAAATTCATTTAGCTGTTGCCAAATACGCATAGAAGATGTCCAGCCCGTAAGCTCAATGTGCCGTTATCCAAACTCGAAAAGCTGTGGAAGTTTGGGCCCGGAAGTGACGTAAGGCGTACGGTCTCACTCGACGCGTTTCGTCATATGACATCTACTCCGGTAGACGTCCTATGACGAAACGTGTCGAGTGAGACAGTACTTTTCGAGTTTGGATAACGGCACATTGAGCTTATGGGCTGGACATCTTCTATGCATATTTGGCAACAGCTAAATGTGAGTGCAATACCATTATTTAGGAATAAAGTCTAGGTTTTAACGATATTGCGCAAGATTCTGCCTGTGTTTCATTTTCTATATACCGCAACTGTGGGGAGAAAGAGCTGATTCAGGAGTTCCATATGCGTGATACCCCTTACGGGGAACGCCCTCTGGTGAGTGATTTTTGAAACTGGGAAGAGCACAGATTGAATCACCACCACAAGAATTTGCAGTGGCATGTTTTTGCACAGCTATTTTTTGGATCAATTTTAATCTAATCAAGAACTTTTCTCATCACCTAAGTTTATGTATAGTGTGCTTTACTTTAACACTAGTCACTTTATGGATAATGCACTTTTGAATTTGAGAATGTATATATGAATTGTGGTAATTTAATTTATTTTAAGAACACTAACCACTTTATAGAGGTTGCACCTTCTGATTTGATGATGCACATATGAATTTAGCACCACAGTGATTTAGTATTATAATTAATTTCAAGTGACCACACATTAAAATTCATCCTTATAGATATAGCACGAGGCACCTGAGATTATTTATTTTGGTTTTGGCAAATTTTTATATTCTGCACAGATTTAAATGTTTTTAGAACTTTACCAGCACGCTGGAAAATTTATGTCGGGAAAAGTTTGAAGAACTAGATTTGATGATTTACATAGTAATATTTTATCACATATTCTGCAGTCAGTGGAGCAGCGCCATAACCACCATAATCTATACCATATTATCCAAACTTTACCTTTGGGAAGTTTGAGATGGAAGCTGTAGCTCTAATATTAAACATCTATATCCGTTTGCGCGGAACATTTTATCTATTTATCTCTCTCTTTCCTTGCAGAAAGAAAAAGTGTGTGTAAAAAAAAATAATAATAAAAATACAAAAAAAATACTTAGATCAAGGTTCGATCTAGGTCAATGCCAGGGTTAGTGTTTGGGTCATTGTCAGGCTCAAAGGTGAAGGTCAGGGTCAAAGGTCAGCGTCTCAGTCAGTGTCAGCGTGTTTTAGGTAGAATAAAAAAAAAAGGAAAATGTGCACTATTGTTTGTGGGCTGTACTATGAATACAAACAACAACTAACATACACATATGTGGTATCGCTGTAATTGGCTGGAGCAGAAAAATCTAATTTGGGTTGTTCTTTGGTGGAAAACTATAGTAGTAGCAAGAAATTACCAGCTAAATGTAAAAAACATTATTTTTTTTTACTATTCTGGGCCAGTTTTCCTTTGATAATAAAAAAAGAAATCAGGAGATATGCATTACCATTTGCCACCAAAAACAGCCCAATTTGTCCTGATATGTACAGTTTTACAAACACATGTCAAAGTTGCAAAATTGTGCTTAGGCGTTAAGATTTGTTCTACTCTTAGGCATGAAGGGGGCATGAAGATGTGTGTTAATGTGCAGTCTCCCAGTGCAGGCTTCTAATGGCACCTTTCTTACCAAATCTTCATACCCTGCGAAGTTTGGATTTTAAAGCATTCGTTCTTTGAAGGACATACAGCCTTTCCCGTTGGTGATTTGCTTAGCTGTGGAGTTAAAACAAGATACAGGATAAGTGCTAAAAGTGCACTGCCTACACAAAGGATTGATTTTATAAATGAAGAAGAATAGTAGACGAAAACCAAAATTGAATGATAGGGACTGTCGAACACCAGTATGGATTGTGGCCATACAACAAAGATACAGCAGAACTGAATATCAACCTTAAAGACCCTCTTTCCATAAAAACAATCCACAGAGAACTTCAAAAAGCCAGCATCAATGGAAAAGGCAAAACTCATGCTAAAAATCAATATTGGGACTCCATTCTTCTTCAACCTTACTATGCTTTGTGTACGCAGTCACAACACCTGAGACTTGCTCTTGAAACACCAAGCAATTTAGCTGTTATGGTTAAAGATGCTCCAGAACGGACACCAACTATTTGTCCTCCATTTTATTGAGCAATAGTACTAACTGCTGCAGAACTTGTAACGAGTAAAGTATAAAGCTTTAGGTTGGTACTAGGTTGACCACCCTCCAACATTTACATTTAGTTTACAGTTATATTTACAGTTTGAAAAATAGAAGTTTCAAGGTTTTTTTTTTATGTCAGCACAAGTAAAAATATACAATAATCAACATTGCAATATGTAGAAAAATATATAATTTATTGGTAAGAAAATATATTTTTTCTGATAAAAGTCTGTGCATACACTATGTCTTCAATTTAATACAATATATATAAGAGGTCACCAATTTCATATAGCCACTTTGTTTTTGGTAGCATATTTGATGAATGGTGCTACTCCAGGTACAAGGGGCATCCAAAATGTCTTTGTGTTTTGCATGAACCTGTGAACCTTCAATACTCCAGTGATAAATAAAACAACAGCTTGTCCTGAGGAATTACACATGATGGCTAGAGAGCAAGGTTTGTAATAAAGTACATTAGTAATGCATACAGCACCACCAATCTATGTATTCAAGGAAATGTGTATTCCTACTCCCCAAGGAAGTAGCTTGTTTTTGTTTTTTTTTTCATTATAAATAGGACAGATTATAGAATAAAATTAAATTCTTTATTTGCAGTAACACTGGCTATTTTCAAACTATTACTCATCAGAGTTGAACAAAAACATATTTTACATTTTTGGTATATTTTGTACCTATAGATTGCATAGGAAATAAAAATACCCTTTTTAAAATACAATATTGCCCAAAAAAGTGTCCTAAAAAAAAGTTTAAGTATTATTTTGGTAGGACATTACTGCCAAATTGATGGATCAATAAGGCAAATTTAAAAATTGCTCCGGTCCACAATGGGGGAATGACAGTCAGGTCCCTTATTTGATATAATTCTTTATGATGCTAGTCCAGAAACATAAGTATTCATTTGTGTAAATTCCTGCATTCATTTTTATTTTCCATTGAAAGTCAGGGTTATGAATAGCTTACAGGGATTTCCTTGTACTCGTTTAGTGCCCAATTTATTTGGTGTGAAAGCACAAAGTAATCTCCCTGTGACAATTGATCCACAATAACCTAAGATGATCCCAGCCTGCATACTTCTTCTGTAGCAATATACTAATTATAAATCTGCTTATTGGGCAGGCAGCAAGTCCACTGTGTAAAGTGAACTGGGCTTGTAGCCAGAAAAGCAAAATATATGACATAAACTTTGATAAATGCTTGTATTCAGGAACCTCTTGTCATTGGCTCATCTTTAGAAACAAACCAACTTGCAATTTACTGCTAATTGGCAGTATCAGTGAATCTGATACATTTCAGGTGAGCTGTGATTTTCTGAATCATCTGAATACGTCATGGATGAGTCTCCTGAATATCCCTGAGTAATGTGAATCCCAATTTGATGAATTTGGTAAGACATTTTACTAGTGATATATTTAGGTTATCTACAGACACATAACTTAAAGTTTACATCTCTTTAAATACTCAAGCCAAGCAACAGTCTAGTTTTAACAGCAGTCAGATATCCTGCCTTCTGGACAGTGATGAGTCATGAATTCCAGAGGTTGGGTCCTGTGTGATCGAAGGCCCTTGAGACTTTAAAGTAAATATCTGCTCAGGCTTTTAGCATTCAAATATTTAACACACAGTAAGTGAACTTTAAAACTAGCCCTCACTGACCCTTGTAGCTGCAGGCAGTGTGGAGCAATCCATCCTCAAAGTTAGAGCAATATACTGAAATCATTCAAGTACTTCTCTCAAGGGCTCATCATCCCCTGCTTTCTTTATCCCAGCAGTGAACTCAACAGCTCAGCTCTTCCCACTCTCCCTTTCTAGCTGTAATTTGCAGTGAGGAAAAAAGTATTTAATCCCGTTGATTTTGTACGTTTGCCCACTGACAAAGAAATGACCAGTCTATAATTTTAATGGTAGGTTTATTTTAACAGCGAGAGACAGAATAACAACAGAAATATCCAGAAAAACGCTATTCAAAAAAGTTATAAATTGATTTGCATCTTAATAAGTGAATTAAGTATTTGATCCCCTATCAATCAGCGATATTTCTGGCTCCCAGGTGTCTTCTATACGGAAAACGAGCTGAGATTAGCACTTAAAGAGTGCTCCTAATCTCAGCTTGTTGCCTGTATAAAAGACACCTGTCCAGTGTCCACAGAAACAATCAATGAATCAGATTCTAATCTCTCCACCATGGCCAAGACCAAAGAGTTGTCCAAGGATGTCAGAGACAAGATTGTAGACCTACACAAGACTGGAATGGGCTACAAGTCCATCGCCAAGCAGCTTGGTTAGAGGGTGACAACAGGTGGTGCGAATATTCGCAAATGGAAGAAACACAAAATAACTGTCAACCTCCCTCGGTCTGGGGCTTCATGCAAGATCTCATCTCATGGAGTTTCAGTGATCATGAGAACAGTGAGGAATCAGCCCAGAACTACACGGGAGAATCTTGTCAATGATCTCAAGGCCGCTGGGACCATAGTCACCAAGAAAACAATTTTTAATACACTATGCTGTGAAGAACAGAAATCCTGCAGCGCCCATAAGGTCTCCCTGCTCAAGAAAGCACATGTACAGGCCGGTCTGAAGTTTACTAATGAACATCTGAATAATTCAGAGGAAATCTGGGTGAAAGTGTTGTGGTCAGATGAGGCTCATTGGCATCAACTCAACTCGCCGTGTTTGGAGGAGGAGGAATGCTGCCTATAACCCCAAGAACACCATCTCCACCGTCAAACATGGAGGTGGAAACATTATGCTTTGGTGGTGTTTTTCTGCTAAGGGGACAGGACAACTTCACTGCATCAAAGGGGCGATGAACAGGGGCTATCTACCATCAAATCTTGGGTGAGAACCTCCTTCCCTCAGTCAGGGCATTGAAAATGGGTCGTAGATGGGTATTCCAGTAAGACAATGACCCAAAACACACGGCCAAGGCAACAAAGGAGTGGCTCAAAAAGAAGCACATTAAGGTCCTGGAGTCGCCTAGCCAGTCTCCAGACCTTAATCCCATAGAAAATATATGGAGGGAGCTGAAGGTTCGAGTTACCAAACGTCAGCCTCAAAACCTTAATGACTTGGAGAGGATCTGCAAAGATGAGTGGGACAAAATCCCTCCTGAGATGTGTGCAAACCTGGTGACCAACTACAAGAAACATCTGACTTCTGTGATTTCCAACAAGGGTTTTGCCACCCAAGTACTGAGTCATGTTTTGCAAAGGGCTCAAATATTTTTTTTCGCTCATTAAGATCCAAATCAATTTATAACTTTTTTGAAATGCGTTTTTCTGGATTTTTTGTTGTTATTCTGTCTCTCACTGTTAAAATAAACTTACCATTCAAATGATAGACTGATCATTTCTTTGTTAGTAGACAAATGTATAAAATGAGCAGGGGATCAAATACATTTTTCCCTCACTGTAGCTCTCCCTGCTCCCCCCTCCCATCAGAGACTCAGCAGCTCAACTTCTTCTGCTCCCTCTCCCCGCAGTAACTCAGCAGCCTTCTACTCTTCTAATCTCCAAAGTAACATAGGCAAAACGTGCAGAGGGGAGCAGGGAAGCCTGATGCCCACTCATAAGATCTACAGACTGACGTACTGATCCAAAGCAAGACAGAAAAAGATGTCCAGTTATTAACAGAGGGTCTGTGGGCCGTGGCCTCACAAGTATGATGCATGATCCTGCAGCTGCTGTGCCATAGCTTTTGCGATGTGCTAGCTGCTTTGTGCAAAAAAAAAGTAGTAATAAAAGCGCAGTGGCTAAGTGGTTAGCACTTCCACTTAACAAACCTAAGGTTGTTGGTTTTAATCCCAACCATGGCGCTATCTGCCTGGAGTTTACATGTTCTCCTTTTGTTTGCGTTGTTTCCTCCCATACTCCAAAGTTAATTGGTCCTGTCTAAATTGGCCCTAGTATGTGTATGTATGAATGTGAGTTGGGGACCTTAGATTGTAAGCTCCTTGAAGGCAGAGACTGATAAGAATTTACAGTATACAGTAAAAGCATTGTTCAAATTGTTGGTGCTATATAAATACCTGTAATAAATAAATAAATAAATAATTAGTAAGTAGGCTTCATGTACACTAGCAGCTCCTTATGCTTGAGTTTAGGAGCTTTTGGCGTTTTTTTGCCAAAGTTCCTAAACTAAACTCCATAAAAGCCTGTTTCCTTGTACACATAGGCTTTTAGCAGGGTTTAGGAGCTACCGCATTTAGGTAAGCGTTAACCTCCCTCAACCTCCCTCTCCTGAACACGGAAGAATCGCGTTCAGGATATGAACATTTTGACCGCCGGAAAACGCAAAACGCAGAAAATACTTGCAGCGATTTTGCAGTGTTTTGTGCATTCCCGTGGTAAATGTAGGCAAGGGGTACATGAAGCCTTAAATAAAAACCACAGCAAAAATTACAATACATTAAATGTGCAATATATAGGTATATATTTCTCCTTTAAGTTACTTTGATGCAGAATGTCCTCATGACAAAGGATCCCCAATGTACTAAGGGTTATCTAAAAAGAGAGCGCAGCAGTTGTTTGTTTGCCTCCGTGTCCCTAACAGGAACTCTCAGACAGCACAGCGTGGAGAAAGGGGAAGATACAAGGAGTAACTGCTCCAAATCATTAACGTGCATGTGCAAATTTCAGCATGAGCTACTGAGTTTTATAAACAACAGACTTTGTTCAACAAAAAGGGGCTAAGGTGACCCTGAAAAAAACACATTAAAGGAGCAGAGGTCCGCTGTGGCCTATGAAATGATAAATTAATCATATGCAATATGTCAGATGTTCTAGACTAAAAAAACAAATGAGTTCCTTTTTATAGTCTGACCAAAAAAATGTATACAGTATACAGCACTTTACATTCTAGGTGGCTATGAATTTAAAGTAGTGTATAGCACAAACATATTTTTTATCAGTATGGCAGGTTGTGGCAAGGCGGTGTACAGGGACTGGTAGTGAAGTTTCAGCTGTCTTTCAGGTAACAGATGCTGGTTTAGAGAAACCATGAGTGTCAGTGTTGCTTTTAATGTGTAAATCATGGCACAGTGGGTAGCCATTTTGGTATACAGTTGACAGAGCCGAAGTAAAATGTTCATGCCTTTGAAATGCACCGCTTGTTAGTTGGGATTTAAATGAGGAATATACGCGTTCACTATGTTTATTTCACATCCATTTCTGCAATCAGTAATATGTTTACATCTTTGTGCAGGTTTGATTGACAAAAGCATTTAAGGCAATAACCTATTAGGGTGCCTTTAAAATGAATTTCAAGTTATTGAGTGAATTTGGAATTTCTTCATGTAAGCCTGTATAAAAGCCTAGCTCCAGTCAAAACTTTTTATTCTAATTTTGGATTGAGCAAGAAAGGGTTAGAACCTTTTTCAGGAATTTATTGCTGTCTCTCTTCCGTGAACAGTGGTGTTTGATTGGATTGGATATGATTGGCAGTAAATATATGGGACAACTCAGTTTGTTCATTGGCAGTATTAATAAGATATTTTCACATTTCACATGGCAATTCCGCTTACCAGAAAATCGTGAATTGTAGAACCATGCATACATTTTCCATAATAACACTTATTATATTTCTTTTTCAGCCACTCCACCGTGGGCGACAACAGTCTCTGTGTGCACCCAGGGATCCCTGATAGCCCATACATATGGAATGACTCAGCCACCTATATACAGCCAAGCAGCCAATGTCCAGGCTCCCATCATTGGGGTGACTCCAACTATCCCTCCTCATGTTGCCCCTCAACTGCCGCTAATGACCGCACATTACCAACTGCAACAGCACCAGCAGCCCGCGCAACCTCTGAGCAACATGGTGGTCAATTTACAGAGCCAGTCCATGTACAGGCACAGTCAGCCCATGGCTATGTCCTCTTTGACCGGAGTTGGTCAGGTCCCTCATCCCGGCCATGCTGCCATTGGCAACGGTCACATGACTTGCCCCATCCTTCCTCCTCCGCCGCCTGCGCTGCCTTCTGCGGCACTGCCCAACAGCGTTCCAGCCACAAATGGCCAAACTGGTCCCCAGATTCCACACAATCAAACCATAACCCCCGACAACCCGAATGGCGTTCAAATGCTAAGGACAATCGGTATGGGAAAGTATGAATTCACGGATCCCTGGTATCCTAAAGGTAAGCTATGCCGGCTTTGTTCTTTTTCTGTTCTTTCTTATTGATGTAATGCTAGTTGAACACCCTGTGATAAACAATTGACACCAAGTTATGGGCTCAGCCGAAGGTCATGAAAACAGATCTTTTATCCTAGAAGTCTTTTTGCTACAAGTCCTGCATCATTTTCCTCTCCTGTGCCCTGCAGAAGCATTTATGAATTAAATATGAACAAAATCAAAAAAAGAAACCAATTCTCCAGGCTGAAACAAAACACACATTCCTTCTTCATACCAACTGACACCTACCGAGCCCGCCAGAATGGCTTGAATTCCTAAAGTCTGATTTTATAGAACTAGGTTTGACGTGCCCTCACTCCCAGCATCCCGCTGAAATGCATCAGTTTGCACTTTGAAAAGCAAGGGTCTTGTTTTTTTTATTTTTAACTCGAACGATGCTTAGCGTCCCCAAGCCCCTGACTTTTTCAATAATGCATGATCGTCAAACGTGCCTTTTCCAGAACAAGCTGTGAAACAAGGGCCCGGGACTCGCCGATGCGCTAACGAGTCAACAGTCCAAATGCATAATACAAAAGCCTCTTTTTCACATGACTCAGGCTTTCTGGTGGAATTAAATTTACAGTAACGAGGGCCTCATCTTTCCTCATCTTCCCCCTGATTTATCACCCCCCTATCGCTGCGGGTGACGCGTTAAGCCAACTAATGGAAATATACGCTGTCATGGAACATAGATCAAGTTTTTATTCTCACCGCATGGTGATCCTGGTGAGAGTTGTCTGTTACAGCTCCTTGGTGGGGTTCTGTGTATTTACTACTCCATTGCAGTCAGCCAATACAATTCATAGAGTAAACAGTAGTCACCAAGATCAACAAGATGTTTGGCTGGTGTGCAGAGGCGGAATACAGCAGTGGATTTTATAGACTTGTGCAAAAATACAGCTGTAGATAAAATAGGAATTAAAGCTGAACTCCAGAAATACTGTATACAGTATATGAGAACTTTTTTACCTGTCAAAGAATTTGTATTTCTGTACATCCAGCTCTAAGATTTTTTGCAGTCCTGCCTGGCAGGGGAGGAAACCTGACCTTTTTCTGCTGAAGTTTCCCTTTCACTTGCAAGTCTCCTCCCCACCCTGTAACTGGACAGTGAAAGAAGCAATAATCTGATGAGCGCATCTTTCTGTCATTCTACTCATTCTTCCTATTAGCATACTTCTTGCGTTGCAGCACACCTGATTGACTACTTGCATTGCCTCCACTCCCTGTTCAGGGCTCTTCATGTAGGGGACTGCAAGAGGCTGATACCAAGGCAAATTCAGAAAAAATGTAATGATGTATAATTAATGAGTACAGAGCTGTGTTTATTTGGGCATTTTATATCTGCCTGGAGTTCAGCTTTAAAGGTGACCATAGCCATTGCAGACTATGTGAAGACAACAGGACCCCCAGCAATTAGGACCAGTTTAATCTAGCTGCATAATGGTTTCTCCAATGAACAACAAGTATTATTGACTATTCTCCAACCAACAACAAGAAATTATTGAATATTTAGGAAAAAACAAATATATACTACGTATTGTTCAGGCACCTGGTATAAAATTGACTGCCATTCCCACCCCAGTGATCTGCTTCCTTACCAATATCCCCAGGTCTTATACTTACCTGTCCTAGTTCCTTGAGACTTTCGCTGCAGATGTCTCCTGGCCAGGCTTCACTTTTCAGTCCTATAGAGAGTGCCATTTGGGCACAAAAATTTCCTCTCCATAGGAATTAATGGAGATCTCCTGCAAAGAGGAGGAGATGGGGACAGTATATAAGAAGGGTGAGGGGCATTTAAAGGTATTAAAAAGTACAATTAGGAAGATTTCCCCTTACTTAGTCCTAGTCCAGTCCTAGTAGGATAAAGGCCCATACACACAAGGCGAATATCGGACGGGAATTTTCGTATGACAGCTTGTCGTCCGAAATTGTTACTGTTAGTTTGCTCCTTTCGACATCCGATTTACATTTTTTGTCAGACAAAAGCTGAATGTGCAGACTAGTAAATTCTTGTCGTACGGCAGTGCCACGTCCGATTTTCGAATGGTGTGTACAGAAATCGGCAGACAAAAGTCAAAAGTACAAACACGCATGTTCAGAACTAAAGAATGTTTGTAAATGTAAAGAGTGTTTGGTCGTGTAAACTGGTGATTGTAATTCAAAAATGAACATTTGTGAAATGGTAATTGAAATTACGAAATGCAGTGCACATTATCATCTTTTTAATAGCGGAAGCGGCCCAAAGGGTGACGCACCATAAATGAACTTCCTCTTTATACTCTCCAAGTACGTCACTACATTCGCCTTTGTCTGACAAAAAATTTCTGATGGTATGCGCTACAAAATCATGGACACTTGCTTCTAACAAAAATCAGACGCTCAGTCATCTGAAAATCGGACCGTGTGTACGAGGCTGAACAAATCAACCTTATGATAGAATATCTCCCCAATGAAGTTTGGGGTCAGAGGTTGTAACCCTTCATGCTACCAAAAAAGTTCTTCTGACTGATGGCTCTTTGATGTGTCTTTGTTGGAGAGATTTCACTTCACTTCTTGTAACTGTGGGGGAAAACCTTTCCAAGGCAGGACACAGACAGCAGCAGGCCGGCCCAACAGAGGTTTCAGCTCTTTAAAAGTAGAAAAAGATTACAACTTAAGTTAGATTTCAAACTCCACACCAGTTCCTCCCAGACCCTCCCATCAAGCTGCCATTATTAGAAGCCTTGTATCTGTTGGGGAACGGAAACTGGGGCAGGATTATAAGTAGGCAGTACTTCTTAAATTACAACGGCAGTTATCTCCCTAAACTTAAGCCTGGTACACGCAATGAGATTATTGGACGAATATTCATCTGGGTTTTTTTTGCATGCTGGTCTCATATTGGAAATGAAGAGGTTACTCAACATATGAAAATTCTCGTATGACAAAATACAATGTTGGAAGTGATGTAATGTGTTGAATTGTCCTCACTTACGATAAAGATTTTCTAGCCTGCACCGTCAGGTTTTGTCGTCCGAAAAGTTGAGATCAGCTGTCAAAAGCACTATACTAACGGTCAGATAATCGACAGATCGTTCGTTGCACAAACTCTTTCTTCCGATCTTCTTATTGTGTGTACGGGCCTTTAGCCTCCCCACCCAGGTGCCTGTTTTCCTTGCCATGGTGTCAATAACCTCCTGCAGTATTTACATACTCGATGAATAAATCTGCTCCAACACAGTCCATGTCTGCAAAGTATAAAATGCTTAAAAATGAATACATTTCCTAGGCATTGTATGCAATGCTGGAAGGCAAATCGGCAACGTATAAAATACTCCCAAAACTGAAATTTTTATTGTCATGTTGTATAGCAGGGATGTCAAACTCAATTTCATCGCAAGCCACATCAGCAACATGGTTGCCCTCAAAGGGCTGGTTGTATCTGTAAGACTCTATAAATATACTACTTGTGCTGCTGCCAAGAAAAAGCTGAGGGTGGAGCTGGGAAGCAGAAAGTGCATGGACTGGAGGAGGACCAGAGGAGGGCTGGAGTCAGCTGCCGGAGTCTGAATGTTGAGGCCAGGGGAGGCGGAGACAAGGAGGTGCTGCAGCTGCACAGAGAGTGTAAGATCTGTAGGGGGAGTTCTGTTGTCCTTTCTGCTGCCGACTGCTGAGACAAGGTGGGGGGCGCAGACAAGGGGAGTGCTGCAGCTGCAGGAGAGGTGCAAGCACCACACGAAATGGCCTGGAGAGACGTATTTGGTTTGTGAGCCTTGTGTTTGATGTGCTGTATAGAATGCCCAAGAAATGTATGTTTGAAATTAGGCATTCTAAAGAATGCCTATGCAATATATATATATAGAAAGGCGAAAATGTAACGTCAAAGTATGAAAAACAGACATTTCCTAGGCATTCTATGCAATGCCAGTGCCTAAGTAGTATTTGTCATTCTGCATAATGCCTAGATAATCTATACAACGCCAAGGTAAAATATATAACGCATTAAAATAACAGACATTTCATGTTTTCACCACTTTCTTTTCATACTTTGCCCAAAGAGTACTTGTCATTCCGCATAATGCCTAGGTATTCTTTACAATGCCTAGGTAAAGTATATGACACAATGAAATTTACACAGACATTTCATACTTTGCCAAAAAACATCACGTATTCTATATAATTCCTAGGCTTTCTTTAGAATGCCGTTATTTCATACTATGCCAGTAACATATATAGTACAGGCGACGACCACTGAGACGAGGTATGCATCTAAGCGTGTGTGTTTGTGTGTGTAGGAAGGGTTCTAAATAGGATTAGCTTAAACTGGTATTAAAGTCTTCTTTTTTTTGTTTAAAAATAACAAACATGTTATAATTACCTGCTCTGTGTAATGGTTTTGCACAGAGCAGCCCCGATTCTCCTCTTCTCGGGTCCCTCGCCGGCACCCTTGGCCCCTCCTTCCTGCCGAGAGCACCTGAGCCAAACCTCTGCTCTGTGTGTCCATATAGACAAGGAGCCGCTGCTCTACCCTGCCCCTTTTCTCTCCTCATTGGCTCACTGACTTTGATTGACAGCAGCGAGAGCCAATGGAGCCCTCTGTTGTCTCAGCCAACGGGGAGAGAGAATCCCAGACCCAGACAGTCACCCATGCAACATCGCTGGATCGGGATGGGGCTCAGGTAAGTATGCATTAAGATAAAAAACAGAAGTTTTTTTTTTATCTTAATGCATAGAATTCATTAAGTAGAGCTGCCTAATTTATCGTATAAAAAATTGTGATCTCGATTCAGCCCCCCTCACTATCCTAATCCAGCATTTTCACAATTAATGTAACAAATGCAGACCAGTTCTCTGCTCACAGCTGTCAGAAAAAAAAAAAACAGCCAGCAAAGTTTATCACAACATTGTTCAGCGCTGAGAGATAAAAACAAACATTGTATCACTTGGTTCTTTTAGAGATCAAAAGGATGAGCTTCCGTCTGCAAATGAGGTCAGTTTAACCACTTAAAGACTAAGCCTTTTTCTGGCACTTGTTGCTTATAAGTTAAAATCAGTATTTTTTGCTAGAAAGTTACTTACTCCCAAAATTAAATATTTATGTATAAAATGGCAGTCGTTGCAATATTTTGTGTCACACTGTATTTGCCCAGTGGTCTTTCAAACGCAATTTTTTTGGAAAAAATACTCTTCAATGAATTTAAAAAAAACTAAACAGTAAAGTTAGCCCAATTTTTGGTATAATGTGAAAGATGATGTTATGCCGAGAATCAGGATCTTTATTCTAAGCAAAAAAAAATGCTGCCTTTACAACCACTTTAAGGCTGGTTTCACACAGTCTATCCAATCAGTTCTGCCTATCAGTTTTTCAGGCAGACCTGATCGGACCTTCTAGTCTTGGATATGTGTCCGCTGACTCCAGCTGCCACCCAATCCTGTCAGCCAAAAACAGAGGGATGGGGGACTTATTCCCCATCCGTTTGGCAGATTGGATCGGATGTGATACCATGGAAACGGACATGTGCTCCGTTTCCATCTGATTGCCCCATAGACAAGAGTGGGCTGTGTCCTCTCTGCATAGCAGAGTGGACACTGACCTGCCATCCGCCTGGTCCACAGGAGTCAGTGGACAGATCAGCCACTGAGCAAGTGGATCCTGCTTCACAGAGGCCCGTGAAAGGGGCCTAAGGGACTAGGAAGTGGGTCTTAGGGTTTTTGTAGCAAAACAGCAGTACCTTTAACCACTTGGCGACCAGCCACCATCCAGCCACCGCCGGCTCCCTTGCGCAAATCGCCGTAGCTGTACAGTGGCTCACGCAGGCGCAGTTGCGTGTATGAGCACGCCGCAGGCTACCTGTGTTCGCCTGTTACAGAGGCAGAACGGGGATCCACTGAAGTAAACATGGGGGATCCCCATTCTGTCAGGGGACATGACACAGATCTACTTTTCCCAGTGATCGAGAACAGTTAGATCTATCATGTCTCTGCCAGCCCATCCCAAACACAGCTAGAACACACTTAACCCCTTGATCGCCCCTACAGTTTAACCCCTTCCCTGCCAGTGACATATATACAGTAATCAGTGGCTATTTATAACACTGATCGCTGTATAAATGTTACTGGTCCCAAAAAAGTGTCAAAGGTGTCTGATCTGTCCGCAGCAATGTCGCAGTCCCGATAAAAATCGCAGATGGCCGCCATTACTAGTAAAAAAAAGAAAATAATAAAAATGCCATAAATCTATTCCCATAGTTTGTAGATGCAATAACTTTTGCGCAACCCAATCAATATACGCAGGTTTTTCTTACCATAAATATGAAGAAGTATATATATTGGCCTAAACTGAGGAAGAAATGTGTCGCTCTTTTTTTGTTCATAGCATAAAAAATAAAAACCACAGAGGTGATCAAATACCACCAAAAGAAAGCTCTATTTGTGGGTAAAAAAGGACGTCGGTTTGTTTGGGTACAAAGTTGCACGGCCGCGCAATTGTCAGTTAAAGCGACGCAGTGCTGTATCGCAAAAAGTGCTCTGGTCAGGAAGGGGGCAAATCCTTCCAGAGCTGAAGTGGTTAAACTGGAACTTCATTCACCCCCTTCACATTTTCCCCTAATACTTTGAACACTGTGTTGTCCTCAAAAGCATACTCGTGCACCCAGTAAATCCCGCATTGTCTGTGCACCTAGTCCCGTGTTACTATCTTCTCTTCTTACCTCATTAGGCTGACTGTTTCTCCTGAGTTCTTGCAGCCGGCCCCCTGATGGTTGGCAGCTGCGTGTGTGCAGTGTGCTGGAAGTTGCCCTGTAGTCCCCTGGGATGCATGATGTGAGTACCCCAGGAGGCTATGGGCAGGAAGGGGGGACGTTATTCTTGCCTAGGCAAGAGTGTATGAAGCATAGTCTCACAAACAAGGTATTTTAGGCAAAAAATGTTTCATGTCTGATGCAACAGGAGAGGGGGAGGCAGAAATTACCAGTGGCGGTTAAAGCTGATGATCTGTGCTTTAAATTGTACTCTCATTTGAATGCAAATAGTTTGCCTCTAACAAGGAAGATAAAAAACACAGACACTTTCCTCATTTTTTTGTAGTTATCATTATTATTATACAGGATTTATATAGCGCCGACAGTTTGCACAGCGCTTTACTATATGAGGGCAGACAGTGCAATTACAATACAATTCAATACAGGAGGAATCAGAGGGCCAGTTATAAATCTTATTTATTTGGCAGCAGTAAGATGGTGAACTTGATGGGCCATGACATTCTAATTATGCTAATTACTTAGATCTAATTACTAATTTTTCACCTGCAGAACACTACACTGAAAGGCAGAGGGATTGTGGGATATGTAGTTCCTTCAAAGAAAGTGTCAGTTCTTTGACTACAGACAAAGGTCATGCATTAACCTCTGCAGTTCCGTGTCACATGCCGTGTATTTAAACATAAATAAACTGTTGATACCGTAATGTGAAGATTTTCTCTACTATAGGCTGTGCATATAGGACATCAAATGACACCATAAATATATATGATCAGTGCAGATAAAAAAACAAGGCACAAGAAGGAAGGTTTATAATGCATTTAACCATTTCCTGACCAGTGCCGTAAATAGGTGGTGGCTGGTTTTGAGTGGCTGCAGCTGCAGGCTATATCCCGGTATCGTTTTTTAGATTGGACGGTCAGCTATCCAGGGATAACAACCAATCCGGCTCAGAAGCCGCTCGGCCGTTATCCCCGGGGGCGGGAGGGGACATCCCCCCGTCCTCCGCCTTCCTCCACTCTTCTCCAGCCTCCCGTCTCACCGGGAGACCGGAGTGACGATCTGGCGGATGGAAGGAGACCTGATAGAAGCCGGAATGGGCTCTGATCGGGTCTCCTTCGGCAAATTCCAGAAGCAACGTCATAACGTTACTTCTGGTTTACTTGGCGGATAACAGCGCCAGTTTTAAAAAAATGACAGTATTCAGAATCGCCATTTTTGGCGATCTGAATACTGTGACGTACAAAGGAGGGATGGGGGTTCTTTTAGACCCCCCCAGCCCTCCAAAAAGTGTACCTGTCACCATATATTACTATCACAAGGGATGTTTACATTCCTTGTGATAGCAATAAAAGTGATCAGAATTTTTTTTAAAGGAACAGAGTGCTAAAAATAAATAAAATTAAAAAAAAAAATTGAATGCACCATCATCCCTGCGAGCTCCCGCAGCAAAGAAAACGCATACATAAGTCGCGCCCGCATATGAAAACGGTGTTCAAACCACACATGTGAGGTATCGCCGCGATCGCCAGAGTGTGAGCAATAATTCTAGCAAAAGACCTTATCTGCACCTCTAACCTGGTTACCATTAAAAAATTTTAAAGCGTCGCCTATGCCAATTTTCAAGTACCGAACTTTGACTCCATTCCACGAGTGTGCGCAATTTTCAACCGTTACATGTATGGAATCTATTTACTCTGCGTTACATCCTCTTTCACAATATACAAAAAAATTGGGCTAACTTTACTGTTGTCTTATTTTTTAATTTAAAAAAGTGAAATTTTTCCAAAAAAACACGCTTGAAAGACCGCTGCGTAAATACCGTGTGACAAAAGTGTTGCAACGATCGCCTTTTTATTCTCTAGGGTGTTTGAAAAAAATATATATAATGTCTAAGTAATTTTCTAGCAAAAAAAAACTGTTTTTAGCTTGTAACCAAAAATGTAAAAAAGGGCCCCGGTTGGTAAGTGGTTAAGGTAATTTCAAAATATTTTTCAATCTCTTATTATGTATCTCTTATCAAAATAAAACATGGTGATCATTTAGTCAGTTATTGTTCAGGTACTTTCTGGTATAGGTTGACAAAGGTCTCCTTATGGTGCTCCTATGTTGTCACTCTATAACACATGATTCAGTTTGAGCGTACAAGTAGCTGCGCCAACACACATTGCGTAGGGATCTACTTTAGGCTGTCTAAAGACATCAGAGGCTGATCAGATGTGCATGCGTAATCCAATTGTCTTTCAATGCATTTTGGCCCAGCCTTGGTCATAAACAGGTAATATTATAGTAAGCTTTTGACAGCTTAGTGATACTGAGACTGCTTTTCCCACTGTCTTTGTGTATGTCTTCCAGAGTCCTCAATTAAAACCAGATCTTTTGTAAAAGGCTGGAGGTTCCATCTCATTAAATCTCTAAGACTCTAAAGTTTGTTGTCTGGCTTAACACTCAAGTCTTGCCAAAGTTCACGAGCAGTTAATGTGTGGTGTCCAGCAAGAAGGGGCAGCCCAGGCCTATCAGCTACAGAACAGAAAAATATACTTTTGGAGTTCGTTAATGCATTAATTTAAAATTCTGTATTTGTTTTTTAATTACAGATCTGCCGTGCGTTTCCAAAGGGAGAATTTTTAATTTGCATGTGAATATGTACTGTGTGTTCCTTATTAACCTCTGCTTGATCCACAAGAACATGAGAATTTTCAGAAATTTTCCATTTGCAACAGGTCATATTGTCTCCTCATCTGGGTGACGGTTTCATTTAATGCATTCAGCAGACCTTGATATTGTTTGATTATCATTTCATTGTATGTGGGCCAAGACTGTTGGAATTAAATTATTCTAGTTTGGTTATTTGTCTTGTATGTTTGGTGTGGTTGCCCCTTTGGCTTACCTCTCATTGCTGTTGTCTGGTAGGAAATGGATTTATTTTTACCAGATATGTACCCATGTATGGTAAATTAGGTGGCAGATTCATGCTTAGTCTTCCGATTATTTTTTTAATCAAGAGAAGTTTTAATGAAAAGAAAGAGTTTACATACAGCAATTCCAGACCATATTCCCATAATGGTTACCATCTATGTCATATACAATGGTAGAATCAGTCAGTGATACAAACTGGGCACAACCAAATAAAAACCCCAAAAAAGGGAAAAACTGAGCATATATTTTGCAAACCACACAATTGGCAAAAGACAGTTTGCAGCTATAGTACCATCCCTAGTTATTCGAGTGCTCGTCTAAGACCAGCAACCAAAAGGATACACATTAACCTATTAGGAGCCTGTCTATGACAAGGTCTAGTGGCTTGGGATATCTAACCATGGGCCCCAACGATTATCATGTTTACAGGAGCATCCCCTATGCTGGTAGATGTACTTCTCCATCCTGAGAGTTTCCCCATGTTCTGTACCCATTGATTATGGGAAGCAGGATCGGGGGATTTTTAATACCACATTTGTTTTTTCATTATTTGCCAATGTATGGATCCAGTTTTAATGAAAACTACGTATTAAAATTGAAATTCGGACAAACTGCTATATACAGATTTAAGTGGAACTCAACACTAGTACCAACTAAGCTTAAACCTGCTGCCCCCCTTTAAAGCCCTTTAAAGTTGTCTACCCACTTTTTGTACTTTTACTTACAGGTAAGCCTATAATAAGGCTTACCTGTAGGTAACATGAATATCCCCTAAACCTGTACGGTTTAGGAGATATTCCCTCTCCAAGATGCTGCGGCGTTACGGCGTTACATGCAATCGGGCCGGACCTTGCTGGGAAGATGGGTCCCACACGCATCCATGGGAGTGACACCTCGCGGCTCTGGCCAGTCACAGCGCCGGAGCCGCATACCCGGAAGCAAGATCTGAGGGAGGATGTCCGCTCCCACAGAGCGAACCGAGCAGCCCGGTCGGATCTTCGTTTCAAGGTAAGTATTTCATAATGAGCTAGTATGCAGGCTTTAAGTTTTTTTTTTTTTTAAATGGGTAGACAACCGCTTTAACTCCTACACCAACTGCCCTGTAAAAGGAAGATGCTTATACTTATCCATTCTCAGCTTGCTCCAGTCCAGTTGCGTATCATACCCAACAGCCGACTACAGGGGAGTGGAGAGAGTACTGTCAATGGATGAAATGCATAGGCACTAACATCACCCATAAGCTTACTATGGGGCATCTGTTGTTGGCTGTTCCTCCTCTCCACTGACTGGGAGCCAATCATTTGGTCCTGAGTAATGTTAAAGTGATTGTAAAGGCTGAAGGTTTTTTACCTTTATGGTTTCTATGCATGGAGGTTAAAAATCTTATGTGTGCTGCTCCCCCACAAAGCCCAACCTAATACTCACCTGAGCCCTCTCTCGATCCAGCGATGTGCACAGGAGCCTCGGCTGTCCTGGGTCTCTTTTTCCTCATTGGCTGAGCCAGCAGAGTGGGAGCCCTTCCCTAAAAAAATTACATGCCAAATGTGGCATGTAAGGGGGCGAGGAGTGCTTAAAGCGAAAGTTCCACTTTTGGGTAGAACTCCCCTTTAAATATACCATCAGAGGTGTTTTGTTTTAACTGTTTGATTTAAAAAAAGAAAAGAAAAAAATGTTTTTAGAAAAAACTATTGATCCTGCTAGAAATCTTGTGAGCTCGTAACCTGCGCTCTCTGTGAGTGCTGACTGTTATCAATTGCATTGTTATCTGCTATGTCTGGACTACTGAACCCCACCCCTGTTATGTTATAGTCAATAGGAGAGGGGTGGGGTTTCATATTCGTATCTTGTTTCTGTTGTCCTGATACAGAAGAGTAAGTGAGTCATCCAAGGACAGGAAATGTATTTCTGGCAGAAACACCAGGTGAAAATAAAGGGAAAAAAACCCCTTGAAAACATTAATGAAGCTACCACGTCTACGGAAGGGAAGTTGCAATATATTACACTTTTGGTTTTGGGTTTAGAGACGCTTTATTTTCACCTTTCCAACTGACTCCAATACATTTTGGTAAATCTGCATGATTTAATCACAATCTCACAGTTGTTGCCTAACTGTTCTCTCAGTTTTCATTCTTTCCCAATCATGAGGACCAAGCGATGGATTTGTACTATCAACATCCACTCTGGTATAGAATGGGATGCAAATTCCAACTGAATAATTCTTCTAATTATTGTGATTATTTTACAATCCTACTGTTAGGAGGATATGGCGTGCCATAGCATAGTATTATTTTTTTTTTTGTAATAACAGTTTCACCAGATAGGAAGTGATAGAAAATCTGCAATAGGAACACAGCTAACAATATAAAAGTTAATAGGGGTCCTATTGTAACCATCAATGTTAAACCTCCCAGCAAATAAATGAAAGTGGTTGTAAACCCTGACATATACTGTACCCCGCCTCATGTGATACACAGAGATAAAACAAATTCTCCTATATAAGTTTTACCTGTTTATCTTCAGTCCTATCTTCTCTTCAGCAGCTAAAAGTGCAGCATTTATACAGCTTGTCTGAGCTTTCAGAAGGCAGGGGGCAGGGAGCTGAAATTACACTCAGTAAGGAGAGCTGAGATCTGATTAGAGGGACATACCCCCCTTTCATACAGCACAAAAGAACAACGCTGCAGCTGTCAATAACAGGCTGTGTGTTGGAGCTCCATCCCCTGTCACCTATATTTCTCTTGGTGTCAGGAAAACCTGCCATAAGTGACTCATGCTGATGCAGAGGAATCAGCCAGCAGAGAGAAATGACACCGAGTGCTCTGGATTGAGACAAGTACACACCATATAAGGATATGCTTTGTTCATATTTCATGTCTGAGATTTACAACTGCTTTAACCCCTTCCCGTCCACACTATAGCTGAAAGACAGCTACAGCAGGCTTACTTTGCCGGGAGGGTATACATGGACATGGACGTGAACGTGCTGCCCATGCCGCAGGCTTTCAGACTCAGCTGATCACAGATCAGGGTAAAGAGCCAATCACAACAGCCCTTTATCACGTGATCAGCTGTGTCCAAGGACAGCTGATCACGGAAGTAAACACAAGGCAGTTATCGGCTTTTCTTTCCTCATCCAGACAGCGTGAGGAGAGAAGAAGCGAGCCAATAACCAGCTTGTGTTAAAAGGATATCAACGCTGATAATCAGGGCACTCAGGTCCCAACAGTGCCCAGCAGTGCTGCCAATCAGTGCTCATCAGTGCCATCAATCAGTGACCCTCAGTGCCATCAATTAGTGCCCATCAGTGCTGCCAATAAGTGCCTATCAGTGCCTCCTCATCAGTGTCACCAGTGCTGCCTATAATTGCCCATAAACGCCGCCCACCAGTGCCTATCAGTGCCTATCAATGCTGTCTATCAGTGCCACCTATCAATGCCCATCAGTGCCACCTAGCAGTGCCCTTCAGTGCCACCTATCAGTGCCCATCAGTGCCACCTATCAGTGCCCATCAGTGCTGCCTTTCAGTGCTCATCAGTGTGGCCTCTCAGTTCAGCCTCATCAGTGCCTCCTCATCAGTGCCCACCAGTGCCGCCTCATCAGTGCCGCCTATCAGTGCCCATCAGTGTCATCTCATCAATGTCACCTCATCAGTGGCCATCAGTGCAGCCTCATCAATGAAGGAGAAAAAAATCACCTGTTTGCAAAATTTTATAACAAACTATGAAAAATGTTTTTTTTTTCCAAAATGTTCATTCTTTTTTGTTTGTAATTAAAACCTAGTGGTGATTAAATACCACCAAAAGAAAACTATTTGTGAGGAAAAAAAATGATAAAAATTTCATATGGGTACAGCGCAGCAGGACTGATCACTTGTCATTCCTAAATGTGACAGAGCTGAAAGCTGAATATTTGCCTTGCAGAAGCAGGGGTAAAAGTGCCCTGTAGGCAAGTGGTTTAGGTTCTTCTATATCAATGTCATTAATCATTGTGAGCTGTATCACAGAGGATTATTCCGCCTGATCTCAAAAATAAGTAAGTAGTCCCATCTCTATTCTTAGCCCCTGCCGCTGTACTGATAGGGCATAGGGAACTTTTATGTAATTGCTGGGAACCATAGTTGGTGGGATTACTGTGCATGTACAATAAGAATGGCTTCACACTGAGATGCTGTGCTTTGGGCACAGAGCAGTGCGGGTTATCTGCACTTCCGCATAGGACTTGTATTATGTCCCGCAGTTTTGGTGTACCCTCAGAGACATATTGGAGGTCTTGGAAATCACAGCTAACCAACACAAAAAAAACACAGATACACTGTGCTGCACCCGCGCTGCAGCCAAACCACAATGGAGGCAGAGTGCAAGCACCCTAAGTTCCTTTTCTGTGTGAGGTAATTTCTAATGGCAGCCCTAGGGAGGCCTGCCCTGAACCAGGCAGCTCTTTCATCCCCTGGTCCCCCAATGCCATATCTGCATATCATGTATGGCGCTTGGCTATAAAGATTATAGAGATATACCCAACTCCCTGTGCTGAGCAGGATGCCAGTTCCATGTCTCTCTATGGCTGAGCGGATCACCTGCATCTTTACAAAGTGTGAAAATGTGTAATGAACCTGGGAATGTTCCATTATACATCACTGTGTGACAAGTTACAGAATGCAATTTCTTTTTTACAGGGAAGATGGCTAATTTGTAAGACCAAACAGAAGACGGCAGAGATAAGTTCCTGCGTAATCCCCTATATATATCTCCTTGCCGTATACCCAGGTTTTATTAATAAAGCCAATATATCAGTATATCAAGCAGTCCCGTCCATTATCATAATTTGCTTTATCTGTGTGTGTCTTATCTCGGTGTATAGAGAGCGAGCATTTTCTCTTACTGTTGTTTTTGCATTATCATCGCCTTTTTAGCATATTGGCTCTTTTATCTGAATTGAATGACTGAATTGACCTTGCTGGCTGTTTACTTTGGAATTCCCGGCGGGCTTGATATAAATGACAGTCGTGAGTTACTGTGCCGCCAGTAATGGATTATTTCAACTCTTTACACATTGCTATTTTTCTTTATACGGCTCGTAATGCGGCGAGTCCTAAACGCTCGATGTTACAGTCACTGCACAATCTTCGTATCGTTATTTCATAAAAGTCATTTATGAAGGCCAGGCCTTTGCTGGTAAAGTGACAGTGCATGTGCCAAAAGTCCTAGTGGATCTGGGAAAGCTGGGGGGTCTGGCGTGAGCTTCTATGGGCTGTTCAGCATCAGCTGTCAATGCTTTACTAAACATCCTGATTTTAAACCCCACAGCCAGAAAGATAAATACACAGTGGGAATTCATAAGCTGCCAAAGGATTTGTGATCCTGTCTATCCTGTATTTTGATCCAGGCACATCTGCCAGGCAGCACAGACAGGTGTTGCACTCCACTCCAGACAAGACTACAGTTGAGCAATAGGGCCTGCCCAAGTCTGTGATTGGACAATGAAGGAGCACGCTGAAGAGATCATTGCTCTGCTCAGGTAGCTCTTAATGTTAGATGGACTACAGTACATATTGCAGCAGAGCCTGGTTTATAGTGCTGCCCACCCTCTCTAAGGCTATTTCCACCTTTGCAGCCAAATTAGGATAGCACTTACTTGTTTGTTACATGCATGTGTGTTATACTTAGGTTTGTTACATGTTCTCATTCACATAGCATACCTATATACTAAAATATTGAAGTAGACTCAACGTTATATTACCAGTGTTTTGGACCAGGGTGGTGCTGTGAACATAGCATATCTTGATTTCAGCAAGGCATTTGATACAGTTCCACATAATGATCTGATACAAAAGTTGTACAGGCTGGGACTTAACCCTTGGGTGGTTCAGTGGATATGCAGTTGGCTAAAGGATAGATCCCAGAGTGTGGTTGTAAATGGGGTTCACTCAGAACAGAGACCAGTCACTAGTGGGGTACCACAAGGCTCTGTACTGGGTCCTGTTCTATTCAACCTATATGTAAGTGATATAACTAAAGGTTTGCTGGGCAATGTATGCCTCTTTGCTGATGATACAAAGGTGTGTAATAGGGTTGATATCCCTGGAGGGGTCTGTAACATGGAACATGATTTGGCATTGCTGGAAGATTGGTCAAAGCAGTGGAGACTGCAGTTCAATATTTCTAAATGTAAAATAATGCATCTAGGGAAAAAGAATCCGCTTAGAGAGTACAGCATTGGGGGCACAGTGTTAGCCAGCACTACAGAAGAAAAAGATTTGGGGGTGCTTATTTCAGATGATTGCAAAATGAGCAAACAGTGTAACCAGGCAGTGGGAAAAGCAAATAGAATTCTGGGATGTATCAGTAGAGGGATCACCAGCAGGAGGAAGGAGGTTCTGATTCCTCTATATAGATCTTTAGTGAGACCTCACTTAGAATACTGTGTCCAGTTCTGGAGACCTCACTTACAAAAAGATATTGATAAAATAGAACGAGTTCAGAGACGGGTAACAAAAATGGTGAAAGGTCTGGGGGATAAAACATATCAAGAGCGACTTCAGGAACTTAATATGTACAGTCTGGAGGAAAGAAGGGAGAGGGGAGACATGATTGAAACCTTTAAATACCTCAAGGGGGTGAATAAGGTTCAGGAGGGCAGTCTTTTCAATATGAAACCAAAATCAAGAACACGGGGACATGACCTCAAACTAACTGGGGGGAAGTTCAAAACTAATCTTAGAAAGTATTATTTTACTGAAAGGGTGGTTGATGATTGGAATAAACTACCAACAGAGGTTGTGAGACAGTCAACAGTAAATGGCTTCAAACATGCTTGGGATAAACATAAATCCATAGTCAGACAACAAGGTTAACGTAAAAAAAATAAATAAAATAAAATAAAAAGGGGCAGACTCGATGGACTACTCAGTCTTTTTCTGCCGTCACTTTTCTATGTTATCGCTCCCGATGACGTCGTGCTGACAAAACGCATAGGTCGTAGCCTCCAGCATCATTGCATCACTTCCGTTTTGAAGCCATGGAACGCACGGACTTCCTGGTTTTAAATGCTTGTTATTCCTAAGAATTACAGGCATACGATACAAAACAACAAATTTCTATGTGAAACAATGTACCGCTTTGAGAAGAATAAATCTGACATAATCATACCACCAGGGAGGTTAATATATTAATGTTTTTGGCTTTTATGAGGTTATTCATTTAGGGAATCTATTTTTGCATAAAATCGGCTTATAATAGCACAGGTCACTTTATTCAATAAGCTTCATATGATAAAAGTACCCCCAAGGTAATACATAATAATCTGCGGGCGGTATATTTAAAGAGCACCTGTCAATTTATAAATTTAGTAGTAAGAAAAAAGTTTTTGGAACATCATAAATCAATAATAGTTCAATAAAATATATTTATGTATAGCATCTGTTTACATTTGGACAATTAAAGAGCACCTGTCACTTTTTCATTATTTATTACACAAAATATATTAAGCTGGATATACACTATCTAATTTTCTGTAGATTTTTTTTTCCTTCAGATCTACCAAAACCTTATAATATGGGGTCAAACCTTAGGAGTTTCAATTTGTATGTGATCAGGCCGGCCCTTACACTTGATTTTGGTAAATCTAAAGGAAATCTGACAACAAAAGTTGGATAGTGTGTATGGGGTCTTAGGGTTCATCAATCATTAAAAGGACACCACAATAATAGAGCAGAGCCATACCTACTACTATTAAACTCTTTTGATATACTAAAATATATTTAACAATTGCTGATTATTGTGGGCAAGCAAGTTAAGAACAGAAATAACAAAAATATGTATAAAGTCAGAATAAAAAAAAAATTGCTCATTACCATTTAAATGTTCTTTTATGATAACCCCAACCTTGACAAATGCTACTTAAAGTGTAAGTTCACCTTTACAGAAAATCTGTAAGGTGGCCTTCCAATGAACGTCCTCCCCATTCCACCTGGTCCATCTGTACCAGATTGTCGTAGTCTCCCACTGTCAGGCTCCAAAAAGCCCTTTCACCTGTCTGGCTTACTCTTGTGTCCCTATTGCTTAACCAGTAAGAATCACAGGACTTTCAATTGGTCAGCACCGTCACATGGACTGCGCTGGTCAATCAGAAGCTATCTTGCCCGTACTGTCAGCACTGCGAGGAGAGAAAGCCACCGGGGTTTCAAATCCCGGACCAGCGAAGCAGCTTTTCGTTGTCTGAGAGCGGGGGATCTTGGCAATCTGGTACCTGGTACAGCGGGACCAGGTGAGATGGGGAGGGGGTCCAGTTAAAGATTTTGTAGCTGGGCTTCTCCATTGTATGTTTTTTGTATACTTTTTTAAACATGCTATGTGATTGTAACAATAAGAGCAGTGGAGGCAACCAGGGACTTTACTGGCACATAAGGACTTTACAACATTTATATTAAAAAATATATATTTTTTTTATTGACAAATTCATAAAAACAACCCCACCATGTGGGTATTGATATGTCTCAAGGATGTGAGCATCAAATCAATAATACAATATCAATTATCTGAAACTGCTAGTTAGAGACCCAGAATCAGTAGTCCCTGAGGTCAGGGTCATATGATGAGTTCATCCAGCTTGTGCTATGACATGTTTCACGACAGACCGCTTCCTCAGAAAGAACAGTTTCGGTGACAAAGATTCTAAAAGAGACAGAGAATGATTACAATAATGTTTATACATATAAATACAGCTATCATCCAAGCCCCCCACAACCATTGGGAAAGGGTAGGTGGAGCATACAGACATTGATTAAGAAACATAGATTGCCATTGGTCAAAAGTAACCACATGGAGAGCCGGAGAGACCTGCCTCCACTGCTCTTGTTGATATTTTATATTGGGACGTTGGTACTTCATTATAATTCCATCCAGTAGCTTTATACATAATTTGAATAGGGCGACTCGCCTGCTCTCCATGTGGTTACTTTTGACCGATGGCAGTCTATGTTTCTTAATCAATGTCTGTATGTCAATGTCTGTATGCTCCACCTACCTTTTCCCAATGGTTGTGGGACAACACAAAGAAAAAGGAAGCATAGCAAAGTTCAGATTTAAATTTTTCATTTTTATTTGCAGGAATTTTAGGTTTATGGTCCCTTAAAGAGGCCCTTTCAGGTCTCCAAAGAAATTAAAAATGAATCTTTCCGCTAAAAAAGGGGTATTATGCTGAACTGTATGCTGGACCATATGTGTTTAATCTCCTCCTTTCCCACATTGCAGTCTCTGCCTACCACTTGGGCACTTGATCATTCTTAGGCTTTGCGTGCATAGAATTCATATGCTGGTGCATGTAGCCCATGTGTAAGGGTCCATATGGCATCATAGTAGACATCTGTGTATAAGACAGGAGAGACAAAATACCTCAAACAACACGTTTCAACAAAAGTAAAAAATAATGGGTAGTTAGTGAAGACTAAAAATGTGGGAACTGAGACAGAGAAGCATAATGTCGAAAAGGAATGAGGGAAGGGGATTGCATTATTCAAGGAATAAACCCACATCCCATCTGTAAGTCATTCCAGTGGGTATCTGTGTCCCTAAGGAAAGGATCCATCTCACTTCCTGTTCTAGAAGTCTTCTATGTGTGTCCCCTCCACATGCCACTTGTTTAATTTTCTGCACTGCACAGAAGGAAAATGAGGTCATATTGCCACCATGCATCCTTTTAAAATGTTTTGATACCTTAGAAATCTTTTTTATATTGCTTGAGGCAGTACCATTATAATGCTCACTTATCCTAGTGCGTAGAGACCTTGTAGTGCATCCTACACACTCAGCGGAAGTGTGTTGAATGATGCTGGCCACCAGGCTGAGGACCAGGAATGGGCTCGGGCGTGTTCGGAACCAAACGTGCCAGATCCTGCCAGGAAGTTTGCACTGCACCGCGCTAATCACAGGCAGTGAAACATTTCCAGATTGCTGCAGCCACGCATCGGGAAATGTTTCACTGCATGTGATTAGCACGGCACAGTGCAAACTTCCTGGCGGGATCGGACACGTGCAGTTCCAAACACGCCCGAGCCCATCCTTACTGAGGACACCTAAAGGCTGAAAAAAATAAGCTTACTCGCTGAATTGAAGGTGAATATTACAGCAAAAGCTGATTTTGTTATTTTATTGTTCAACAATGTTCTGCCTCTCCAAACTAAGCACTGTAAGTGTGATTTCTAACTGATCCAGTTCTGGCAAAATAGCTGTAACTGACAGTCTCAGTAGAATTAGCAGACAGTGACTCAATCCAAAGTACATCCTGCAGATCGTAGAAAGCTTTTTAATACAAAAATGCAAATACAAATATAAATACAAATCATAGTGGAGTTGATTTACTAAAACTGGAAAGTACAAAATCTGGTGTAGCTCTGCATAGAAACCAGTTTACAGGTTTTTTTTTTTGTTAAAGCTTAATTGAACAATCTGAAATTAGAAGCTGATTGGCTACCATGCACTGCACAGATGCAACATATTTTGCACTCTCCAATTTTAGTATATCAACCCCAGAGAGTCTGCCTGCAGCAGAATATAATACATGGGGTGAATGGAGGCTAAATCATGAAGAGGAAGGCTGGGAATAACTACATAGTGCATCCCCTAGCTGTGGAGTGAGGTAGGGAACATAATAATTTAAAGGCAAACAAACAATACATGTACAACATGATAAATAAGCTATTTATTTGTATCTTGTTTTTGTATGGAGTTCTGCTTTTAAGGGCACTGGTTCTAATTGTTTTCATTATTGATGTTGGTACTTTATTTTTATATATTTTTATATACATGTGTATTATTCTATATTTATTTAATCTCCCTCTCCCATATATTGCACTTCCTGCGGGAAATGTTTTAATTCCTGCCCCTTTACTCCTGGCTGCATATCTGTAAATCCTTGATGTGCAGCTCCTTCTGTTATCAAAGCTTACCTTGTTCTCTGTGGGACCTCAGTCACTGAAGTCTGATGCCACGGAGCGCAACTGAGTGGGCTGGGCTTCCTCAATAGCTTACAATTCGTTATATCCTTTTCTGACCCAATTAACAACTCTAATATAAACCAGCAAACAGCAGGGGTGTTTTATTGTAATTGTCTTACCATTGCTCTGGAGTGAAACACTCTGCTAGAGCGAGACCTAAATTGAAAAAGCAGAGAACAAAATAAATATAACTTCTTTAACTCTGTGTGATTAATGTACCAATGAAACACAGATTAAACAAATTTTATATATATACAGTCAGGTCCATAAATATTGGGACATCAACACAATTCTAATCTTTTTGGCTCTATACACCACCACAATAGATTTGAAATGAAACGAACAAAATGTGCTTTAAGTGCAGACTTTCAGCTTTAATTTGAGGGTATTTACATCCAAATCAGGTGAACTGTGTAGGAATTACAACAGTTTGTATATGTGCCTCCCACTTTTTAAGGGACCAAAAGTAATGGGACAGATTAACAATCATAAATCAAACTTTCACTTTTTAATACTTGGTTGCAAATCCTTTGCAGTCAATTACAGCCTGAAGTCTGGAATGCATAGACATCACCAGACACTGGGTTTCATCCCTGGTGATGCTCTGCCAGGCCTCTACTGCAACTGTCTTCAGTTCCTGCTTGTTCTTGGGACATTTTCCCTTCAGTTTTGTCTTCAGCAAGTGAAATGCATGCTCAGTCGGAGTCAGGTCAGGTGATTGACTTGGCCATTGCATAACATTCCACTTCTTTCCCTTAAAAAACTCTTTGGTTGCTTTCGCAGTATGCTTCGGGTCATTGTCCATCTGCCTTGTGAAGCGCCATCCAATGAGTTCTGAAGCATTTGGCTGAATATGAGCAGATAATATTTCCCGAAACACTTCAGAATTCATCCTGCTGCTTTTGTCAGCAGTCACATAATCAATAAATACAAGAGAACCAGTTCCATTGGCAGCCATACGTGCCCACACCATGACACTACCACCACCATGCTTCACTGATGAGGTGGTATGCTTTGGATCATGAGCAGTTCCTTTCCTTCTCCATACTCTTCTCTTCTCATCACTCTGGTACAAGTTGATCTTGGTCTCATCTGTCCATAGGATGTTGTTCCAGAACTGTGAAGGTTATTTTAGATCTTGTTTGGCAAACTCTAATCTGGCCTTCCTGTTTTTGAGGCTCACCAATGGTTTGCATCTTGTGGTGAACACTCTGTATTCACTCTGGTGAAGTCTTCTCTTTATTTGTTGACTTTGACACACATACACCTACCTCCTGGAGAGTGTTCTTGATCTGACCAACTGTTGTGAAGGGTGTTTACTTCACCAGGGAAAGAATTCTTTGGCCATTCACCACAGTTGTTTTCCGTGGTCTTCCGGGTCTATTGGTGTTGCTGAGCTCACCGGTGTGTTCTTTCTTTTTAAGGATGTTCCAAACAGTTGATTTGGCCACACCTAATGTTTTTTTTTGCTATCTCTCTGATGGGTTTGTTTTGTTTTTTCAGCCTAATGATGGCTTGCTTCACTGATAGTGACAGCTCTTTGGATCTCATATTGAGAGTTGACAGCAACAGATTCCAAATGCAAATAGCACACTTGAAATTAACTCTGGACCTTTTATCTGCTTCTTGTAAATGGGATAATGAGGGAATAACACACACCTGGCCATGGAACAGCTGAGCAGCCAATTGTCCTATTACTTTTGGTCTCCTAAAAAGTGGGAGGCACAAACTGTTGTAATTCCTACACCGTTCACCTGATTTGGATGTAAATACCCTCAAATTAAAGCTGAAAGTCTGCAGTTAAAGCACATCTAGTTTGTTTCATTTCAAATCCATTGTGGTGGTGTATAGAGCCAAAAGGATTAGAATTGTGTCGATGTCCCAATATTTATGGACCTGACTGTATATTTATATATATATATATATATATATATATATATATATATATATGTGTGTGTACTGTTTATAGATAGATAGATAATAGAGAGAGAGATAGATAATTTTTTTTTTGATGTGTTGAAAGCCGAAAAATTGGTATTGCAGTTTGTTGTGTATGGGGCTGCTTACCTGCAGACCGGTCAGGGTGCCCATGCTGACCCGACCCATGCCCAGAGTCAAAAAAGCCTACAATGGAAACGTGAGCATCAGATTTGGACCATGGAGCAATGGAAGAAGGTGGCCTGGTCTGTTGAATCACATTTTTTTTTACATCATTTGGATGGCCGGGTGTGTGTGCGTCACTTACCTACCAAAAACAGTGTGATGCTTTGGGCAATGTTATGCTGGGAAACCTTGGGTCCTGCCATCATGTAGATGTTGCTTTGGCAAGTACCACCTACCTGAATATTGTTACTGACCGAGTACAACCCTGTATGGAAATGGTATACCTTGATGGCAGTGGCCTCTTACAGAAGTACCTTGCCACACTGCAAAAATGGTTGAAGAATTGTTTGAGAAACACAACAACAAGTTGCAGGTGTTGGCGTGGCCTCCAAATTGTCAAGATCTCATTCCAATTGAGCATCTGTGAGATGTTCTGGAAAAATAAGTCAGATCCATGGAGGCCCCACCTCACAAGTTACAAGACCTAAAAAATCTGCTACTGGCAGCTTGGCGCCAGATAGCACAGCATATTGTCAGAGCTTTAGTGGAGCCTCAACGGGTCAGGGCTGTTTTGGTGGCAAAAGGGGGACCTACTCAATATTACAATATTAGGTGGGTGGTTTTAAAGTTATGGCTGACTGGTGTGTAATATATATATATATATATCTTGGGAGGGAGCTCAAACTCCGTGTTTCTCAGCGACAGGCCAGAAACCTGACTGATCTAGAGAAGATCTGTGTGGAAGAGTGGGCCAAAATCCCTCCTGCAGTGTGTGCAAACCTGGTGAAAAACTACAGGAAATGTTTGACCTCTGTAATTGCAAATAAAGGCCAAATATTAACATTGACTTTCTCAGGTGTTCAAATACTTATTTGCAGCTGTATCATACAAATAAATAGTTTAAAAATCATACATTGTGATTTCTGTATTTTCTTTTTTAGATTATGTCTCTCACAGTGGACATGCACCTACGATGACAATTTCAGACGCCTCCATGATTTCTAAGTGGGAGAACTTGCAAAATAGCAGGGTGTTCAAATACTTATTTTCCTCACTGTATATATATATACACAGTATCTCACAAAAGTGAGTACACCCCTCACATTTTTGTAAATATTTTATTTTATCTTTTGATGTGATAACACTGAAGAAATGACCCTTTGCTACAATGTAAAGTAGTGAGTGTACAGCTTGTATAACAGTGTAAATTTGCTGTCCCTTCAAAATAACAGCCAAGAATGTCTAAACTGCTTGCAACAAAAGTGAGTACACCCCTAAGTGAAAATGTCCAAATTGGGCCCAAAGTGTCAATATTTTGTGTGGCCGCCATTATTTTCCCACACTACCTTAACCCTATTGGTCATGTAGTTCAGCAGAGCTTCACAGGTTGCCACTGGAGTCCTCTTCCACGCCTCCATGATGACATAACGGAGCTGGTGAACGTTAGAGACCTTGCGCTTCTCCACCTTCCGTTTGAGGATGCCCCACAGATGCTCAATAGGGTTTAGGTCTGAAGACATGCTTGGTCACTCCATCACCTTTACCCTCAGCTTCTTTAGCAAGGCAGTGGTCGTCTTGGAGGTGTGTTTGGGGTCATTATCATGTTACCCTCCGAAGGAAGGGGATCATGCTATGCTTCAGTATGTCACAGTACATGTTGGCATTCATGGTTCCCTCAATGAACGGTAGCTCCCCAGTGCCAGCAGCACTCATGCAGCCCCAGACTAGGACTCTCCCACCACCATGCTTGACTGTAGGCAAGACACACTTGTCTTTGTACTCCTCACCTGGTTGCCAACACACACTTGACACCATCTAAACCAAATAAGTTTATCTTGGTCTCATCAGACCACAGGACATGGTTCCAGTAATCCATGTCCTTAGTCTGCTTGTCTTCAGCAAACCATTTGTGGGCTTTTTTGTGCATCCTCTTTAGAAGAGGCTTCTTCTGGGACGACAGCCATGCAGACCAATTTGATGCAGTGTGTGGCATATGGCCTGAGCACTGACAGGCTGATCCCCCACCCCTTCAACCTCTGCAGCAATGCTGGCAGCACTCATACATCTATTTCCCAAAGACAACCTCTGGATATGACGCTGAGCATGTGCACTCAAATTCTTTGGTCGACCATGGCGAGGTCTGTTCTGAGTGGAACCTGTCCTGTTATACCACTGTATGGTTTTGGCTACTGTGCTGCAGCTCAGTTTCAGGGTCTTGGCAATCTTATAGCCTAGGCCATCTTTATGTAGAGCAACAATTCTTTTTTTTCAGACCCTCAGAGAGTTCTTTGCCATGAGGTGACATGTTGAATTTCCAGTGACCAGTATGAGAGAATGAGAGCGATAACACAAAATGTAACACACCTGCTCCCCATTCACACCTGAGAACTTGTAACACTAACGAGTCACATGACTCTGGGGAGGGAAAATAGCTAATTGGGCCCAATTTGGACATTTTCACTTAGGGGTGTACTCACTTTTGTTGCCAGTGGTTTAGACATTAATGGCTGTGTGTTGAGTTATTTTGAGGGGACAGCAAATTTACATTGTTATACAAGCTGTACACTCACTACTTTACATTGCAGCAAAGTGTCATTTCTTCAGTGTTGTCACATGAAAAAATAGAATAAAGTATTTACAAAAATGTGAAGGGTGTACTGACTTTTGTGAGATACTGTATAGATATTATATTTATAAATAAATTTAAACCAATATGTTTAACTAAATATATTTATAATTAATAAGTACATTTGAGAAATTTGAGTAAAAAATTCAAAATGTGGCACTGCTTTGTTTATGTGGTATTGCCTCTGTAACCCTTCTATTTCTTCTATTTAATTTGTACTTTTTTAGCTCATACTCTTGCGGTTAATATTTCACGGTAAACAGGCACTGCTATGTTTTTGCCACAAGCGAACGGATTGGTGTTAGAACCAGCCCCATGCTGGAAAAGTAAGTTTCGCAGAGTCTGAGCAGTGTGGCAGCCCTGGGATTTCAGCGTGATTTCAAAGCACAGCCTCTAGACACAGACACATGGCGGCTCCTGGTACACAGGTTGGGAAGCGCTGCTTCGGAATGTATTTTAATGCACGCCAGAATAATGAGACTGTCAGCCTGCCTATTCTCTGCTTCTGGGGCGTTAATTATTTGTGAAATAGGCTGCCGCGGCTCTGAAGGGAAGGAGAGATCATGAAGTAATGATGTGAAGTCGTAAAATACAATAACACAAGTCCCATCTTTGGGGAAAAAACACTAAAATGAGTTTTAAATTTGTTCCCCAGTAATTTTTTTACACCGCAATCCAGCCACAGTAATTAGGGTGAATGTAATATTTAATTGTGCCGATGGAGTTTTTTTTTTTTTTTTGCAGACGTGGCTCTGTTTCATTGCCAAGAATTAAAAAGTTAAAAAAAAAGATTTAAAGGGGAGCTGTATTTTATGAAGTACTTGAGTTATAATAATGAAGTCTCTCTGGAAGTTATATTTTAATATATTTTCACATTTGCTGAGCTAGATTTTCTCATGCAGATTTTTATGAACTTCCTCCATTGTCTGTATAAATGCCAGGCAGTGGAATCAGTATATTTGCTGTACAAACCGTCAGATCTGCACTGTGCACATCTCATGGGGCGTGCAACTATGTTTATTGCATTGCAGCTTCCCATAGGTGAGCTTACCAGTTCCCGGCACATACAGTATGTAACTGAGTCCGTGACTTCCCTGACCTTCAGCTGTCAGTCAACTGAGAAGGGTGAATATAAGGCAGGACTGGGGGGAAATCACACTATTCTGTGCCGTGATGGACTGTGACGCTTATGAAAATACAGGAGCGTAGTGACATATTAAGAGGGAAGCTTGTAAAGCCTACAACCACTAGGCTGTGCAGCTAGCAGAGGTGAAACCAAGAGGTCATAGAGATTCACAGGTCCTGAACTTTGTCTGCACAGCAGTTGGGAAACTTTCTGAAAAGCCACAAGACACGCATCCTGTACTTCAAGATTGTCCTAGATACCTTTTAAAAATCCATCTTGTGGTAGTGAGACAAATGGTGGAAATTGCAACAGTTCATTGTACATGTTAGTATGATATGTGTAGAAAGCCTAAGATCTCTGAGCTATGCAGCTAGCAGAGGTAAAAACCAAGAGGTCATAGAGACTCTGAACTTTGCCTGCACCACAGTTGGGAGGCCTTCTGGAAAAGCCACAAGACACATACCCTGTAATTCTGTAAGATTGTTGTAGATAGTGTTTAGAAATCCATCTCTCGGTATTACCATAAATGGTGGCGACAGTTTCCTGTACATGATATAAATTCCAAATTTGACACTCTGGGCCAGGGGTCTCCAAACTACGGCCCTTCAGTTGTTCGGGAACTACAATTACCATCATACCTAGTCATGTCTGTGAATGTCAGAGATTTACAATGCCTCATGGAAGTGTAGTTCCGCAGCAGCTGGAGGGCCATAGTTTGGAGATCCCTTCTCTAGGCCAACATCCATGTTGTATAGAAAACTAGAAAAAATTGGACTATATAGGCCAAAACATATACATAGTGTTAAAAAATAAGATTTCATAAAAAACAGTTATCATAGGGCCAAGTGAATCAACTATATATATATATATATAGAGAGAGAGAGAGAGAGAGAGAGCAATGGTTATACTCCTGCTTGTTCTAATGGATTATGGGGTCTTCATGTGTCTTCATGTGTAAAACGCGTTGACACATGAAGACCCCAAAACCCATTGGATATAACAAGCAGGATTATAACTATTGCTCCATATATATAGTTGATACACTTGGCACTATGATAATTTTTTATGAAATCTTATTTTTAATACCGTGTATATATAGAATGTATGATTTTTTTATAAGACTCCACGTTTTGGCCTATACTGTATAGTTCATTTTTTTTCTAGTTTTCTCTTTATCTATAGTTTCCTGTACATGTTGGTATGGTGTGTATGGAAAGCCTATGACCTCTGGGCTGTGCAGCTTGGAGAAGTGAAATCAAGAGGTCATAGAGATTCCCCGGTCCTGAACTTTGCCTGCACAGCAGTTGGGAGATTTTCTGGAAAAGCCACATGACACATGCCCTTTAATTCATAAATATTGTCCTAGATACTGTTTAGAAATCCATCTCTTCGAAGTAATGGAGTTTTACAGGCAGATAAATTATTGGAAGTTGGGTAAAGCAAACGTAACAAATAGTTCCAAAGAAGGGCTCGTTTACGCTAGTGGCAGTCCTTCCAGCCTTTCCTAAAAGCAATCTGCTGTGGAATGCTTTTCAGAGGGTAGTTGGCAGACAGCTGGCAGGCAGTGGGGTTGATTTACTAAAGCTTGAAAGTGCAAAATTTGGTGCAGCTCCACACAGAAATCAGCTTCAAGGTTTTATTGTCAAAGCTTGATTGAACAAGCTGAGGTTAGAAGCTGATTGGCTAACATGCACAGCTGCACCAATTTTTGCACTCTCCAGCTTTAGTAAATCAACCCCAATATGTCGCCTCCTCACCACATTCAACTATGAAAAGCCTGCACCATAACCGTATGCATTGCACATGGTTGCGGGACATTTGGAATGTGACTAGATGAACCTACCTTCCAACTTTTCTAGATGAAAATGAGGGACAACTATTAACAAAAATATATAGGCCTAGGGCTCACCCCCTGCCATGCCTCCTTAAAGGAGAATTATCCGAAAAAGAAAGTATAGTTAAACCCACAAGTGTTTTTTTTTTCGCCACTACTATTCCTTTATATTGGCTTTTGAAATTTCCAAATGCAGCAGTGTAGAAATTGGATGAAAGGTAAAGCACTATAAAACAGTTTTTGAAAGATATATATAGTGCATTTTATATACGACTACATAGATCAGACCAAAATGAGGAGGAAAGAGGGGCAGAGGGACTTTGTTCCAAATCAGGGACAGTCCCTCAAAATCAGGGACAGTTGGGAGCTATGAACTTGAATTGCACAGTCCTGCCCGCCAATTGTGACAGGGTATAATATTTGCTGTGGCCATGACATATGTACTGTACGACCCTCTCCAGCCTCTGTGCTAGATTAGGGTGGGGCAAGATTAAGGCTAAGTGATTAGAACTTCTGCCTAGCAGCACTAGGGTTGTTGGTTTGAATCCAAACCACGGCACTACCTGCCTGGAGTTTGTATGCTCTCCCTGTGCCTGTGCGGGTTTTCTCTCCTCACACACTTTCTTTATCAATTTATTGCAACAATAGAGCAAAAAAAAAAAAAAGGTATCAAGAACTACTTGTATTTGTCACATGTGTCGGACCTTATAATGACATTTTTAAAAAGGTTTCCATGAATTTGGTCCAAGGTACCTGACTGCATGCACACTGCCTTCAATTACTCATAAATGACTTACTGAATCACCCTTAGTTTTTAACTTGCAATTTCTGAGTGTTTGCTTTAAAAGAAAAAAAAAACCTTGAATTCTGCTTGTTTGCAGGGTTTTTTCACTTCCAGCACCGTTGCAGATATTCCTAGATGATATTCGTTTCACTGACTGATTTCACTTGCTGTTGAAGCTCCCCTGTGCTGGAACCCTTCAGAAATCTGCCAATACTTATAGCATGCCATTGTATCCATCAGTTATTTAGAGTATATTATTCTTCCCTTTAGCTTTAAAGAGTTTTACCGGTGACTTCACTGCTTACAGTAAGGCTTCTTTCCCTCCAGCTGCATATTCCCAGGTACACAATTCTGATGCTTATGTCTTCAATCTGACAGCTAAAATTGCCTAGAGAATGGAAAAGATTATCTTGTTCTAAATTTCAGAGCACACTAATCCTTAAGTACTGCAGTAGGTGGAAACTGTTTGTGATATACTGTTCACATGCAATTTGTGTTGTTCCATTTTAAAAATATCTCGGCCTACAGTTTGTAGAAAAATATCGACTCGCAGGTTTTCATATTCAGGTTTTATGGTAGCAAAACTGTTTCTTCGATAAAGAAGTACCGCGGTGCAGTAGCTTACCTGCTCACATGTCACCGATTTGTATGCTTCACTGATCTTAAAGTGTAATGCCACCTTTTAGGCAAGAATCCTATTTTATACTATGGCCAGCATATTATTATTATCAAACAGGATTTATATAGTGCCAACAGTTTCTGTAGTGCTTTACAATATAAAGGGAGACAGTACAATTATAATACAGATCAACACAGAGGAATAAGAGAGCCCCGGTCATGGAGCTTACAATCTAAAGGGAGGGGAAGGTTGTACAAAGGATAAAAGCTGTAGTGATGTTCTGATGTAGGTGGCCAGTTTTTAGGAGGTGGGGTTGGCTTCCCTGAATAAATAAATGAGACAGACAGGGTGGGCGCTAATCAGACATACTGTGGTAGGGAGTTCCAGAGGATGGAAGAGATTCTGGAGAGACCCTAAAGGCTAGCATGGGAGGAGGCGACTGAATATGCACTTACATTTGGAATCCGTTTGCTAACTCCTGGGGATCTTATTTGACCTGTCCCGTGCTGGGTCTGTGAGTCCATCAGTAAGGGGTACAGTTATGTTGGTGGTTTGCTACTCTGATTGACAAGCTCTGCACTGGCCTCATCTTTCTGTACAAACATTTGAACCAAAAACATGAGCCATTTCTACCAGAATAGGGGTTGAAGGACACGTATCCATTGGGTACAGCTATTCATACCTTTTTGGCTCAAAGGCAAAGAGAGAAAAAGCATACTAGGTAGAGTGGGGGTTAAGTCAAAGCTGGAATTTCACTTCAGGTCACTAATGTTGGACCTCTGAGCCATTAGCACTGGATTGCTCCTCATGGGGAGTTTGACCGGAGGTGAGAAGGCTGCTGCCTCCCCACTGCCTGTTTTAACCCCTTCTTACCGCAGCCACGTAGCACAGTTTCATGGCTGTGGCATGTGTACACCCGCAACTGCTATTGCAAGCAAGCTCTTAAAGATAAACTCCAGTCTGCTCCAATGGCCCATCCACAATGGCTGCTGCCAGCAAAGAAACCTTCCCCATCCCCACAGTGTGTGCAAACAGCTGCGGCCATTGGCAGCCCAGAAAGATTTGTACCCTATACAGAGAAATGGCACTCATCTTAGAGCTTACATGCGTTTAGAGACTTGACCTTGGACACAGGATATGTCCAGAGAAGGTGTTTCTCTCTATATACAAACTGGGTGCAGGTAATCATACATTTTGTATGTGGCTATAGCACAGAAGGCTGGTGCATCCAAGTGCAGCATTTTTACCACCTGAGGTGGAATAGGCACAAATCTGGTACTCATCACCCCCCATCACCGCTTTTGGGTATGCTCTCACCTCCTCAGTTACCTCTTATTGCTGCATGGTGAACAATGTATTACTAGTAGAAAGCGTCACTGCTCCTAAAAGGAAACTTATCATGGGAGAGATACATAGACTGATATTGCTTCTGAAAACGCTAGTTGCCTGGCTTCCATTCTGATTCATTGGATTCCATACTTTTGGCATCACTGACCTGTAGCAAGCAGGGATCAAGTGTTACTGATCTGTATGAACAATGACTTTGTATTGAAGCAATACACTGAGCATCAAAGGCAGGCAGCCAGCATTTTCAGAAAAAGGCCAGCGAAAGCAGGATCTATATTTTCTTCAGTTTAAGTTACTTTAAATGAATTGGCTGGAGGGGTAACTGCTTAATTTTGTCCACAAGAAGAAGAGAGCTCAGGATGAATGGGGAGATTCACTCTTGTTTTGCTATTCAGAAATATGGCACAGCAGTACTGTATATGCATTTGTTGGCTGCTAAAGAATGAGGATTCAATGATAAAACCGTTCCTATGTTTTTGTTTTTTTTGTTGTTTTTTTTTTTAAATTAACCATATTGTTAGCTCTTTGCTTGCAGTGGTCCCTTTAAAGGTTTTAGAGCTCAGTACTCTGTACACTAGTGAATATTTCAGATTGCATATTATTTTTCTTCTTCAGACCTGTCTATAAATAACCTTTGTAATTATGCACCTGTGAATTTTACATTTTTTTTATAGTCACTTCCGACAAAGGATAAATTGCTTCTAATTTACCGCTCAGGAATGCAGTGTCAATTTTTTACTAGGTAAATTATTATTGTGAAGAGAATGCACCTGTCAGAGATAAAATAAGGACACTCATATTTCTCCTTCCTCCATAGTCTCCATAGAGAGATGCTGCACTGCACTGCAGAACGTGTTCCATAGGAAATCATGTTACATGGACTGCAGTGCAAATCTGCAAGGTGCAAAATAGCGGTAAAAACACAGCAAAAAGCACTGCAAAAACGCTGTAAAGCAAAACGCATAGATGTGAATCGAGCCTAAGGCCTGATTCACACCTATGCATTTTTTGTGCTTTTTGCATTTTGCAGATTTGCACTGCAGAACGTGTTCCATAGGAAACCATGTTATATGGACTGTAGTGCAAATCTGCAAAATGCAAAAAGCACTAAAACTGCATAGGTGTGAATGGAGCCTTAGGATCCAAGAGAGGCTAAGCCACTTTCACACTGAGACGCTTTACAGGTGTTTTTGCGCTAAAAATTGCATCTGTAAAGCGCCTGTAAAATGCCACTTCTGTCTCCCCAGTGTGAAAGCCCGAGTGCGTGCACACTGGGGCGGGCACTTGCAGGACGGGAAAAAAAGTCCTGCAAGCAGCATCTTTGGGGTGGTGCGCTGAGCGGTGTTTATTTAATCAATACCACTTCTCATCACAGACTTGGCTCCCAATTTCTTGCTCCCATCTTTTTTAAGGTAGTTGGTAGGCACATTTTGTTTGCTTTACAAAGAAAACTTAAATATGTCTGCTATGAAGCAAGTCTGATTCAATTGCTTTGTTAAGGGAAGCAAAGTATATTTCAGTAAGCACGTATTCTGAATCGTTATTGCAGTGTTTACCGTTAAGTCATTTTTGATATGACTTTCACAAAGCATTTTCTAGATCTATCCAGAATTGGAACATATGCAGTTCACGCCATCCTGGAAACCTTTGCAAGTGATTGCTTTCATAATAGCTCCATTTTACTCTGTCTTTATAGAACCGAGTATTTCATTGCACAGGTACCTTATGCCCATAAGAACCTCTTTATTGAACACATCGTAGTTTGTAAATGCTAATCTAAAAAACATCAACTTCAGCAAGAATTTATCAAGCATTATACGAGCTGTTGCTATTTAGAGAAAAAAAGAAAAAATAAGCATTTACCTGTGCTGCTGCTCATCATGGCTGTCTTTAGAAGATGGTAGCTTCAGTTTCCTGCGCTCTGTGGTTTCATCCACTGGCCCCCATCTGTCACTTCAGGACACAGTAATGACATAGGGGCTGGTGGAAGGGACCATAGCACTTAGTAGGTCAGTTATCTAACACACCCAGAAGTGTGCCCAGATGCTGAGGATTCTTCAGTAAGTTTATTTCTCTAGGACAACTTTGTTGTTTTTTTAAATAGTGATAGCTTTTACTTAATACTTATACACAAAAAAAATCCTATTGTTTGAAACAAGGTGGACTTTCTGGAGGAAAGAAGGGAGAGGGGAGACATGATTGAAACCTTTAAATACATCAAGGGGGTGAATAAGGTTCAGGAGGGCAGTCTTCTCCATATGAAACCAAAATCAAGAACACAGGGACATGACCTCAAACTAACTGGGGGGAAGTTCAAAACTAATCTTAGAAAGTATTATTTTACTGAAAGGGTGGTTGATGATTGGAATAAACTACCAACAGAGGTTGTGAGACAGTCAACAGTAAATGGCTTTGAACATGCTTGGGATAAACATAAATCTATAGTCAGACAACGAGGTTAATGTAAAAAAAAATATATATATATAAAAAAAATAAATAAATAAATTAAAAATAAATAAATAAATAAAAAGGGGCAGACTCAATGGACTACTCAGTCTTCACTTTTCTATGTTTTCTATGACTTTATCGGCACAACATAAGGCAACTAGTGTTAAAAATATTGTTTTATTTCTCCAACAATTAAAATTTACATATTAAAAACAAGTTACAACGCATAAAAGTATCGGATTATGACTTCTGAACTGGCCAAATACTATTCGAATAGGCCAAGGGACCCCAGTGTTGAGCCCTTCAGACGTGACCTCAAACCAGTTAGCTGCTAAACGTCCATAGGTCTAGTATTAGTTTCCATAGTCACATTCAATTGAACTTGTTCCTGTGTTAAAGATCTTTGTAGATTTTCCAACCACTTTTTCCACTTCAACTGAAAGGATGACCTGAAGAAATGTCTTGGAGAAGCTCCAGAACGTTGTCAACATTACAGAACAAGTCCAGTTGAATGTGACTAACTACTAGAAGCTATGCCATGACTTGGAGGAATGAGAACCTTCATAGACCAAACCTGAATGGTTTACTCTACTTCCACTAACCTTATATCCTATGCCACGACTTGGAGGAACGAAAACCTTCATAGACCAAACCTGAATGGTTTACTCTTCTTCCACTAACCTTATATCCTATGCCATGACTTGGAGGAACGAGAACCTTCATAGACCAAACCTGAATGGTTTACTCTGCTTCCACTAACCTCATATTCTATGCCATGACTTGGAGGAACGAGAACCTTCATAGACCAAACCTGAATGGTTTTACTCTTCTTCCACTAACCTTATATCCTATGCCATGAGTTGGAGGAACGAGAACCTTCATAGACCAAACCTGAATGGTTTACTCTACTTCCACTAACCTTATTCTGTAAATGTTACGTAGGTGTGCTCAACCTATTGCATTAGGGTGTGCACCCAAAACCTCAAGCACACGTGTCATACACGTGTCTACATATAGTTGATCAATCTCCCTGCCGGCAGAGTGAAAGAGAAGAGACTTCTCTTCTGGCAGAGCAGATGCTGAGGATTCTTCAGCAAGTTTATTTCTCTAGGACAATATAGTTGCATGGTAAGACAACTACAAAAAAGGATGCTGTTTTTTTTTTTTTTAGTGAGTGCTACTTTTTAGTTTTTTTTTTTTAAATATCGATAGCGTTTATTTAATACTTATACACAAAAAAAAAGAATAGAACCCCTAATGAAACAAGGCAGACTTTATCAGCACAACATGAGGCAACTAGTGTTAAAAATATTGTTTTATGTCTACAACAATTAAAATTTGCATATTAAAATTAAGTAACAACACCCTCTATACATAGAGTAGTCAATACCAAAACAATACCCAGCCCAGAAATGGAGATATGCAATTAGCTAGAGGTAATACTGGACAATGCATAAAACACCGTATTGCTGATAGTGTAGCCATCAAAAATTAATAGAATGTCTATAGTTACTCCATTGTGGAAAGTCAACATGTGTCGCAAATATTTTTTGCTTCCTCAGGACTGGTTGGGGGGTGCTTTTACAAAGTGTGAAAAGCAAACAAGTGTATAAATATATTGCATCTTTTGCCCAGGTTAACACTGACAGTGGGAATGAAATCATGCGAGTTCAGCTGAACTCACACAATTTCATTCTCGCATGTCAGTCCCGACTTCGGGAGCAATTTCAGAGACATCTGTGTGGGTTTCTGCACAGTTATCTATGGAAATCGCATCCCGAAGTCGCCAAATGTAGTGCAGAAACTACTTTTGGGAATTGGTGAGGCGGCGCAAATGCGGCGGCGCACCGTTTCGGACGGTGCCATTGCCGGCAATTGCCACCAATTTGGCATGCGATTTGACATGTCAAATCACATGCCAAATCGCATCAATGTGAACCAAAGCTTTACAATTAAAACAGCATCATATATACATGTACACATAGCATTTTAATGTACATAGAGTACATAGAGTAATATGCTTGCCTGGTCCAGATAAATGAAGGGAGTAGATTGGAGTTAATTTAATACTCTAAAGCAGAACTCCAGATGAAAATACCAAGATAGAAATGGCCCAATAAAGGCAAAAATGGCAAAACCAACTTTTGCTGCAATGTTCACATTCATTCCTGAGATGTCCCCTGCAGTACTTTTTTTTCTGCCACTAGATGTTCCAACTCTGATGGCCAAAATCATTCAGGTCACTTCCTATCCAAGTTGTCCTGAACCTGCCCCCCAGCCTATGCGCAGTAAAAGGAGAAGCAGCCCCGTGATGATCTTATCCTTCTGTCACTTTGCTCATGCTTGCTATCAGCATGCCTCTTGTCAGCACATAAACTGATTGGCTCCTTTTGCTACTCCTGCATCTCTCTCTCCAGACCTCTTTTACAGGGACTAAAAGAAAATTAAAGCAGGCTGAATTCAGGTACTTAAACTGCCTGTATTAAAAAAAAATCATTTAATTAGTGTCCAGGTTTAAAGAATGTTTTTGCTCTATTCTGCAAGTGCTGTAAGGCAGCCCATTTATTTTCACTGCTTTGCTAATGCATCACAATGCATGTTTTTGAAGGATCTGCAGATTTTTTTTCAATACAGCACACCACAATGCATAAATAGTTTACATCTGATTGTTGTGTTGCAATAAAAAAAAATGAATGGCACCACAATGCACTGCACATAGTTTTTGGTGTCCTGAAGAGTGTCATTGTTGTTGACATAAGGGCATGAGATTTTGGTTTGTGATCTGGCCAAATACTATATGCATAGGCCAAGGGTCCCCAGTGTTGAGCCTTCCAGGCATGACCTTAAACTGGTTAGCTGCTAAACCCTCCATAGGTCTAGTAGTACTCTAGTTAGTCACATTCAATTGAACTTGTTCTTCTGTTGAAGATCTTTGTCTCTTCTCCAAGCCACTTCTTCAGTTTCAACTGAAGCACTGAACTGAAGAAATGTCTTGATGAAGCTCTGAAATGTCATCAACATTACAGAACAAGTCCAGTTGAATGTGACTAACTACTAATAGCTATGCCATGACTTGGAGGAATGAGAACCTTCATAGACCAAGCCTGAATGGTTTACTCTACTTCCACTAAGCTTATATCCTGATAGCTTCTAGTAGTGAAAATCTGGTATTGTAGATCGGACCGTAAATGCTACACAGTACTATTATATATTGAACCACCACCCAATCTGCTAGTATTTAACCATGCAGCGTAGCCTTGGCCTCCAGTACCTGTAGTTAGCTGTCACAAGTAGCATAGTAGTCCTAAAGCTCAAATCCGGTCATACACTAGTAGAGTTTCCAACAAATGTTCGAATGAACATTCATACAAACATTTGTACAAAAAATATCAGCAGTACATTTGATGATGTGAATGTTTGCGTTTAACATTCACTGTCAGGGTGAATGGACTTTACCAAATTAAAACCACATTAATTGTTATAAATTTGTTTGTTCAAGAGAATTTGTCTATCATGCTCATTTGAATTTTCTCTCCACTGCGCTCGAAAATAAATGTTGACTTGTCCCACTAACAAATAAAAAATTGAACAAATTTTCTATCTAGCCTTGGAGGCTAGCACATGCTTAGTTTGGTGTGTATTGCTAGAGAGTTTTTTTTAGGGAGGGTGCATATGACCAGCACAGGGCCAATCTTCACTGTCCAGACAGAGGGTCAGGTGTCCTGCAGTCTCATGGGACAGTCAGAGTAGAATGAAAACTCCTGCAAGCTTTAATCTGACACTGATAGAAGTCACAAGACTGCTATATACTGCTAATGAGAAAAGGTATTTAGCAGTTTATATTTACTAAATTAATTGCATTTCCATGTTCTGTGTACTGTGGTAGACCAGATATAGCGAATGCAGGGTCCTGGGTTTAGTAACACTTTAACATTATGTAAAGGTATAATGGAAAAAGAAAAATAAGGAAAAAAGAATTGCTGCCTCTCTGTGTTTTTATACAGTAGGACATCCATGTGGTTTGTATGAGACTCCAAAAGGGTGTGACTTAGAAAATGGATGTGGCTTTGATCAAAAGTATCAAAGAGTTATTTACTTCGAGGTAGAGTGCTTGTATATTGGGGTGGAGCTCAAATGTCCCAATAGCTAATAATAAATACTGAAAAAAAAATCAGCTTTGGAGATAATCCAACATGAAAATGTAATCACTGCAACGAAAAGAAAAATAAAACTGCAAAATGCTTTCATTTATATTTGAAAGAGAAAAACAAGTCAAAATGATTTCATTTAAATATGTAGCTGTGAACAGGCCCACAGAGTACGGAATGAATTGTTTACCGAACAAATGAAGAGAAACAGGGTCAACCTAGCTGGAGAATCGAGGTGGAATTCAGTCATACAAAATGAAAGTGTTAGATCAAATAATAAATCACAAATGTGACAAGACATTTTATGAATTTAAATAAAAACTTGACCAAAACCTGTTACTTGAAACTGGTATTTATATTCTACAAAATTCTATAGTTACTGATTGACTGTCCTGCCCCTGAGGAGCTTAAATTTATAATTCAAATACAAATGTATAAACATAAAGAAGGACTTCCCTCTGTGTCATTTTCAAATACCCCTTTCCTTTCTATGCCGTGGCATTCACAAAAAAATACTCATACACCCAGCAAATTTAGCAGCATTCTGTAGATGTCATTGGGAGCTGTCTATTCCTGGTTCTTTTTGCAGGCCCCCTGATGACAAGCTTGTGCCATGGAGTGTCATCAGGGGGCTGGCTGCAAGAGTTGGGAAGAGACAGCCAGCCCCCATATGACACTCTGCAGCTCATGTGCATTTTGCTAGATTGCCCTGAATTTTTCCTCATATGTGTGGCATGGGTATTCCAGGATTCTGCAGGTGACTGTGGGGCAGTGGTGGCTGGTGAAATTTTAGGATGGGGGCGCCACCCCTTATAAGCCCCACCCCTTATAGATTCCACCTATTGTGTTAGGAGTATACTGCACAGCATCACTAGACAGGGCATACAGCATCATCAGATAGGAGTATATACAGCATCACCAGATAGGGGTATATACAGCATCACCAGAGGGGTATATACAGCATCACCAGAGGAGTATATACAGTATCACCAGAGGAGTATATACAGCATCACCAGAGGGGTATATGCAGCATCACCAGAGGAGTATATACAGCATCACCAGAGGAGTATATGCAGCATCACCAGAGGGGTATATGCAGCATAACCAGAGGAATATATGCAGCATCATCAGAGGGGTATATGCAGTATCACCAGAGGAGTATATGCAGCATCATCAGAGGGGTATATGCAGTATCATCAGAGGAGTATATGCAGCATCTCCAGAGGGTTATATATGCAGTATCACCAGAGGAATATATGCAGCATCATCAGAGGGGTATATATGCAGTATCACCAGAGGAGTATATGCAGCATCATCAGAGGGGTATATGCAGTATCACCAGAGGAGTATATGCAGCATCATCAGAGGGGTATATATGCAGTATCACCAGAGGAATATATGCAGTATCACCAGAGGAATATATGCAGCATCATCAGAGGGGTATATGCAGTATCACCAGAGGAGTATATGCAGCATCATCACAGGGGTATATGTAGTATCACCAGAGGAATATATGCAGTATCACCAGAGGAATATATGCAGCATCATCAGAGGGGTATATGCAGCATCACCAGAGGGTTATATATGCAGTATCACCAGAGGAGTATATACAGCATCACCAGAGGGGTATATACAGTGAGTGAGCTGTGTAATTGGTGTATATTAATTAATTCCTGATGCTCAAACTTGGATAACATCGGAGGACTCCACAGGTGTCATCCAAGTTTGAGCATCAGGGATTAATGAATATACACCACTTACAAAGCTCACTCAGTCTGGGGGAATTATACAGTTACATTAAAACACTCATTATTATCTCTCAAGCTGGTCCGGCTGGCTAGTTCAGTTTTAACTTGGTTGGGCACAGCACGTGATGGCAGCGAAGCGAGGAGGACGGAAGGGAAACCCGGCGGGAATCCCAGGCCCTGCTGCGCCTGCGTGTTTGGTTATTCAGTGTGCCAGTACGTCCGCCACACTCCTGCCCCCGCTCACCGCACCGTGACCGATCACTGCTCAGGACAGAGCCAATCAGTGTGAGTGTGTGCACCTCACTGGTCTGGTTTCAGGGAACCCCTGCTAAAATTTACTATATCTACAGCTCATGATACATTGGTGTGAAAGTCAGTGGAAAGAATGCTCCTTATGCTTGTGGTCATTGGGAAGAATTACCCCTTACAGATAGCCAAAAATGTCAATGATGTCAGTGGGAATTTATCTGAGAGGTACAAATTGCTTATTGCAATCCATAGCAACCTCTGGAGGAACCCTAGTTGAAAAACCTTGGTTTAATGTAACACTATAAGGTTGATTTACTAAAACTGGAGAGTGCAAAATCTGGTGCAGCTGTGAATGGTAGCCAATCAACTTCTAACTTGTTCAGTTAAGCTTTGACAAAAAAAAAACCTGGAAGCTGATTGGTTTCTATGCAGAGTTGCACCAGATTTTGCACTCTCCACCAATCAACCCCTATATCATTAGTCTCCAAAAGATATATATATACATCCACTGCTGAATGGCCTTTCAATCTAATTTTTCATGAACGTTTTCTTACTTTATTTTTCTGCCTCCTTATAATACCCTCTGTGAGCTTCCACACCTCTACTCTTTCCCCTCACTTCTGTTTTTTGGAATGATCAATGCACATTACTGGGCAAAGTAATGCACTTGCCCCAATTTACACACCTACTCTGAAGAATTACATAGTTTTAGAATTAGTTAGTTGTAATAGTTTTTGTGTTTAGAAAGAAAATACATAATTTTATAATTAAACATATATTTGTTAGCACTTTCAATAAAATCGATTTAAACAATAAGAAAACATGTCATAAATCAAAGACTAATCAGCACAAAGGGCACAATATGGGAAGGGGCAGGCAGAAATGCACAAAACATGGGGGGGGGGGTGAGGAGGGCACAATACTGGGATCAGGAGGGCACAGTACAGGTTTTGGGACGCTGCCTGGGACACAGCCATCCCAGAACAGCTTAGTAAAAAGCGTTACTATCCCAGCAAATCCGGGACAGTTCAGTTGGCAAGTATGACATGATGCAAGATTATCATGGGTCCCCCATGTACCTGGGGTGCCCATGCACTGAGACGGTCCTGGTAATGTGCATGGTCCCTATGCATGCTACAAATCCCATAGTCTGTAGTTCATCTTAGGAGTGAGTAAGAGAGGGTGTCTACATTCCTACATACAGTGAACCATGGACAATGAGCTTAGCCACCCTCTAACAGGAAGTCAGATCACAGCAGCAAATAAAAGGAATTTTTGGAGATTTGGAGTAGACTCAGAACAATAGGAGGTGCTTCATTGAGTTAAAAATACCTAGTTAGAGTGAGCTCTGATAAAGTCATATACAGCATTAAAATCACCATGTGAGGATTTGAATCAGCACCCTTCAGGTCACTGTCATGTGTTGTCCTGATATGTGTTATCTCAACCTCAAAGAACCAAGCAAAGCAAGTCTGCAGATGTAACTTGCTAGATTTTTTCCTTTCTCTTGCTGTCCTCCTGGGATTAGGACACAATCTGCTCTCTCCATCCCTCAGCACAATTCCTTCTTTTGCATGCTTTCAGGCACTTCATCAAAGGCATACACTGTATATCGGTGATGATTCTAGGACTGCTAGAAGCCAGGTACGAAGGAGTGCATAAATTTAGTTTTACTTTTTATTGCAGTGATGAACTTTATTCTTTAATTTATTCGTTCATGCAATGCACCTGGATAGGAAAGAAAAAACAAGAAAGAAGTAAAAGTGAGAGACAGCCTTTACCTGCACTGAAAATAAATATAGTAATTAAACCGCCAACTGCAAAGGCAGAGAAAGAGAACGTCTGTTCTTTGACAACACTGATATGAAGTGGGGATACGGGAGGAAAATAGCTTTAAAGCCGCTGAATCCCGCACAGGAGACGGAATCTCATCCGCCAGAGAAATGACAAAATAACTCAGCCGAAGACATTTAAAGGTGTGACAGTGACTATCATCCTGTGCCTCTTCCTGTGTGCATTTTATGGAATCGTGGAAGAGATACAAGCCCCAGTGTGCCTTTCAGCAGTCACCATTGCACTTTTGTTAATCTAACGTGAGGAATTGAAATGCCGCTGTATGAGGGGTTTTCGTACACTTCACACAGCCGTCAAATGATATCGAGCTCTTCACAGTAAACGCTTCATCTGGAGCTCTGTATTATGCAGCTGGACTCCAATCTATTGAGAGTTTATTAGAATCTTACTGGAAATTCCTTTATAGCTCCATTGCTTGCCAGGTGTGGATGTCAGTGTCACACAACTCCCCCTGTAGATGTACAAAGAGTACTACAATTTTTCACATAAAGCCTCATTTCCACTTACTTTATCTTGGATAGATATCCCCATTCACATAGCAGAAATTTAAAAAATATATATCTATAAAGTCTGTATAATTCAGCTCCAAAGTAAGGTGTCATATCTCAAAGAAAAGATTAATAGGGTCTTTTAAGACACCCAATAAATGTAGATATGTATGAAAGAGATAGTTTTTCATCATTGTTCATTGTACATCATTGTTTCATCATTGTACATTGTATGTCATTGTTAAAAACATACATAGAACCCATGTATACAGCCTGATTTCCTTATCATCTGCTATTTTGATATACAATGAAGATGATATACATAACCAAGCAAAAAATAAATACATAAATAAATAAATATTTTAGAATTGCACTTCCCCTTTTTATATGTTATTTTCTGTAAAATTCAGCAAGTTAAAATCCCATAAGAAAAATAGAAAATATATAGAGAAAGGAAGGAATAAAAGGATAAAAGAAAGAAGGAAGAGAGAAAAGTGAAAGAAAAGGAAGAGAAAGGCAGACAGAGAAGAGAAAGAAAGAAGGGAGAGAGATAAGAGAAAGGATGAAAGAGAAAGAAAAAGGGAAGAGAAAGGAGGGAACAGAAATAAAGAAGGGAGAGAAAGAAAGAAAAAAGAGAAAGGAGGGAAGAAAATGGAAAGAAGACTAGAAAGGAGGGAAGAGAAAGGAGGAAAGATAAAAGAAAGAAGAGAAAGGAGGGAAGAGAAAGGAGGAAAGATAAAGGAAAAAAGATAAAGGAAAGAAGAGAAAGGAGGAAAGATAAAGGAAAGAAGAGAAAGGAAGAAACATAAAGGAAAGAAGAGAAAGGAGGGAAGAGAAAGGAGGAAAGATAAAGGAAAGAAGAGAAAGGAGGAAAGATAAAGGAAAGAAGAGAAAGGAGGAAAGATAAAGGAAGGAAGAGAAAGGAGGAAAGAGAAGTAAAGAGGGGAGAGAAAATAAGAAGAAGGGGAAAGGAGGGAAGAGAAATGGTGGAAGGAAGAGAAAGGAAAGAAGGATTAAAAGGGAGGGAAGAGAGAGAAAGAAGGAAGAGAAAGGAAGGAAGGAAGAGAAAGGAAGACAGAGAAGAGAAAGAAAGAAGGAAGAGAGGGAAGAGAAAGGAGGAAAGAGACAGAAAAAAGGAAGAGAAAGAAGGGAAGAGAAAGAAAAAGGAAGAGAAAGGAGGGAAGAGAAATAAAGAAGGAAGAGAAGGGAAGGAAGAGACGGTAGAGAAAGGAGAGAAGAGAAAGAAGGAAGAGAAAGGAAGGAAGAAAGAGAAGAGAAAGGAGGGAAGAGAAAGAGAGAAGGAAGAAAAGCAGGAGAGAGAAAGAAAGAAGGGAAAGGAGTGAAAGAAATAAAGAAGGGAGAGAAAGAAAGAAGAAAAAGAAAGGAGGAAAGAGAAAGAATGGAAGGAAGAAAAATGAGGGAAAAGAAAGGAAAGAAGGATAAAAAAGGAGGGAAGAGAGAGAAGAGAAAGGGGGAAGAGAAAGAAAGAAGGAAGAGAAAGGAAGGAAGGAAGAGATAGGAAGGAAGAGAGAGAAGAGAAAAGAGGGAAGAGATGGAGAGAAGGAAGAGAAAGGAGGAAAGAAAAAGGAAGGACGAGAAAGGAGGGAAGAGAAAGGAAGACAGAGAAGAGGAAGAAAGAAGGTAGAGTAGAGAAGAGAAAGGAGGAAAGGGAAAGAAAAAAGAAAGAGAAAGGAGGAAAGAGAAATAAAGAAGGAAGAGAAAGAAAGGGGGAAGAGAAAGAAAGAAAGAAGCAAGAGAAAGGAAGGAAGAGAGAGAAGAGAAAAGAGGGAAGAGATGGAGAGAAGGAAGAGAAAGGAGGAAAGAAAAAGGAAGGATGAGAAAGGAGCGAAGAGAAAGGAGGGGAGAGAAAGGAAGACAGAGAAGAGAAAGAAAGAAAGAAAGAAGGAAGGTAGAGTAGAGAAGAGAAAAGAGGAAAGAGAAAGAAAAAAGGAAGAGAAAGGAGGAAAGAGAAATAAAGAAGGAAGAGAAAGGAAGGAAGAGAGAGAAGAGAAAGGAGGGAAGGGAAAGAGAGAAGGTAGAGAAAGGAGGGAAGAGAAAGGAAGGAAGAGAAAGGAGGGAAGATAAACGAAGGAAGAGAAAGGAGTGAAGAGAAGGGAGGAGAGAGAACGAAAGAATGAACAGATAGGAGGTAAAAGAAGTAAAGAAGGGAGAGGAAGAAAGAGAAAGGATGGAAAGAAGAGAAAGGATAGAAAAGAAAGGAAAGAGGGGAGAGAAAGAAGGGAAGAGAAATGGAGGAAGGAAGAGAAAGGAGAGAAAAGAAAGGAAAGAAGGAATAGAAAGGCGGTAGAGAAAGAAAGTTGGAATAGAAAGGAGGAAAGAGAACGAAAGAAGGGAGAGAAAGAAAGATGGAAGAGAAAGGAGGGAAGAGAAAGAAAAAAGCAGGAGAAAGGAAGGAAGAGACAGAAGAGAAAAGAGGGAAGAGAAAAAAAGAAGGAAGAGAAAAAAAAGGAAGAGAAAGGAGGGAAGAGAAAGAAAGAAGGAGGAGAAAGGAAGGAAGAGAGAGAAGAGAAAAGAGGGAAGAGAAAAAAGAAGGAAGAGAAAGAAAGGAAGAGAAAGGAGGGAAGAGAAAGAAAGAAGGAGGAGAAAGGAAGGAAGAGAGAGAAGAGAAAGGAGGGAAGGGAAAGAGAGAAGGTAGAGAAAGGAGGAGAGAGAAAGAAAGGAAGGAAGAGAAAGGAGAGAAGAGAAAGAGAGAAGGAAGAGAAAGGAGGGAAGAGAAAGGAAAGAAGAGAAAGGAGGGAGGAGAAAGGAAGGAAGAGAAAGGAGGAGAGATAAACGAAGGAAGAGAAAGGAGTGAAGAGAAGGGAGGAAAGAGAAAGATAAAGGAAGGAAGAGAAAGGAGTGAAGAAAAAGGAAGGAAGAGAAAGGAGGAAAGAGAAAGGAAGGATGAGAAAGGAGGGAAGAGAAAGGAAGGAAAAGAAAGGAGGGAAGAGAAAGTAAGGAGGAGAGAGAAAGAAAGAATGAAGAGATAGGAGGTAAAATAAGTAAATAAGGGAGAGAAAGAAAGATGAAAGAGAAAGGATGGAAAGAATAGAAAGGAGGGAAAAGAAAGGAAAGAGGGGAGAGAAAGGAGGGAAGAGAAATGGAGGAAGGAAGAGAAAGGAGAGAAAAGAAAGGAAAGAAGGAATAGAAAGGGGGGAAGAGAAAGAAAGTTGGAATAGAAAGGAGGAAAGAGAATGAAAGAAGGGAGAGAAAGAAAGAAGGAAGAGAAAGGAGGGAAGAAAAAGAAAAAGGAGGAGAAAGGAAGGAAGAGACAGAAGACAAAAGAGGGAAGAGAAAGGAAGGAAGAGAGAGAAGAGAAAAGAGGGAAGAGAAAAAAGAAGGATGAGAGAGAAGAGAAAGGAGGTAAGATAAAAAAAAGAAGGAAGAGAAAGGAGGGGAGAGAAAGAAAGGAGGGAAGAAAAAGGAAGGAAGAGAAAGGAGAGAAGAGAAAGGAAAGAAGAGAAAGGAGGGAAGAGAAAGGAGGAAAGATAAAGGAAAGAAGAGAAAGGATGGAGGAGAAAGGAAGGAAGACGAAGCAGGAGAGAGAAAGAAAGAAGGAAGAGAACGGGGGAAGAGAAGGGATGGAAGGAAGAGAAATAAAAATGGAATATAAATGAGGAAAAAGAGAGGGAAGAGAAAGGGTGAAAGGAAGAGAAAGGAGGGAAGAGAAATAAAGAAGGGAGAGAAAGAATGAAGGAAGAGAGAGGAGGAAAGAAAAAGACTAAAGAATGAATATGGCTTCTATTTGTGTTACTTTCTACAGTCAGATCTGACTGATAGATAATAATTTATTTCCTCCTGCGACGCATGTTGGTTTTTATCTTATCATTTCCATATGTTATTTTAGTGCATTAGCAGCTGCAGAAGTAATTGGCACCAGACTGCTTCTTTTGCTTGCTTTCTGTGTCAAGCAAAGTGAATGGAAAAAATGCTAATAGATTTAATAGGGTTCTGCGTTTTGACCTGGATTCTGGGGAGTTGCATCACCCTGAGGCAGACACTCTTTTAAAAAGCGTATTGATTGGCAAGTCTAATCATGGCATGGCGCAAATTACATTACTTTTTAAAGATCTGTTTCCTTGCAGTCATGCCAGTGACTGGATTTATTACTCTGAAAAGTGTTTGTAAAGATCCATATAGCCCGTCACTTTGTATTCAGCTGAAGCTCTAATCTATTTACAAAGTGTTTAACCTAAAAAAGTGCTTTGTTTGTGCGATATGTTTGGGAAGAAGTTAATTCCCATTATAAATGTTTCTGTAATTGCAAAGAAGAAAAATATATTCCGTATGTGCAAGGTTAGCTCAGTGTTAAAGCAGTTGTCCAATCCATTTATTATATCAGGGAATGGTTGACGGTTGACTGTTGGCCTTTCTTGACATCCCCGAACCTTCCCAGGCAGGGAATTGATTAGATGGGGTGAATATTTTTCAAACTAATCGCTACTGTTTTTCCTGAAATAGTTGCCAGGCGTATCAACAGAAATGATCAGGTGTATGTACAACGGTTGTTGGATCATTAATTATCCAGTGATTAGACATGCACAATGAAAGTGAGCACCTTGAAGGCTCATTCACACCTATGTACTTGGTACGCGCTAATGCAGAGGTCTGTTGTTGCACTTGATGGTCCTGATTATAGTGGATATCCAACCAGGGTTTTATGGGTTCTAACAAAATTTTTAGTTGAAATCTCAAGTGGTTAAATTTTAAGTTGATTGTTAAGGTTGGATTTTAAGTGCTAAGGCCTCAATTTTGGGCTTAGCTTAAATTGTAAGTTGAACCTTTCAGAAAAAATGAACTAACACCGGACACCATGGGTGGGCAACTGCAGCCCTCCAGCTGTTATGGAACTACATGCCCCATGATACATTGCAAGACTGACAGTTACAAGCATTGCTTCCAGAGGCTTCCATGATGAGAATACTGACAGTTACATCCCGAGGCAGAGGCATGATGGGACACGTAGTCCTGCAACAGCTGGAGGGCCACAGTTTGCCCACCTCGCAAACACTTACCTGTCTCCTCTCATGACCAGTCCTATCCTGGCTGCAGCTTTTTTCTCTTTGCTTCCTACTCTCATGGAAGACATCATTGGACATTGGCTTCTGCTGCTGTCAGTCAAATCATGTGAGGAGGGGCAGGGGGCATGGCTGAGGCTCGCTGTGGGTGTCTAGGGATACAGCCCAGCTCAGGAGCGTGCCTGCACCTAGAGAAAAAGAGAAGTGAACTATTGACAGTTAAACTCCTGTGAGGAGGGAAAGGGGGTGGGGCTTACCCACTCTGTGTGTGCCTATGGACACACACAGCCTGACTCAGGAACACACACACACAGGTGCCTTCTTAGCAGCTTGCTGAAGGAGACACCCAGAAAAGGAAGAAGCTGACAGCATCAGTGGGGGACCTAAGCGACCTTTCTGTTCAATATTGCTGCACAGAGCAGGGAATTATAAGCTCTTTGTTTTTAAAAAAAAAGCCTTTAGTATCACTTTAAGACAAAGGGGGTGATTTACTAAAGGCAAATGTGCCATTCACTATGCAAGGAAATTTTTCCTTAGCTTAGTAAATGTGGTGAAAATTCAGAACAACAACCAAATTAGAAAACAGACCTCAAAGCCCACGCCTTGCATATTTAACCAAAGATGAATAATAAATCCGGAGTCCACAGTAGAAAACCTGAAGACTTTTTCTATAAATATAAATCAGGATATCCTTGGAAGTCCTCAGGGACAATCCGACTTCAGGGGCGACTTGAAGCTGCCCCACACAGTGCAACTTCAGCTTGGCTTGCAAACGACTTCTGTAATAGAAGTCAATGCCAGTCGCTTGAAGTCGCCCCCAAAGTAGTGCAGGAACCTTTTTCTAAGTCTGAGCGACTTGAGTTGCTCCTATTATAACGGTTCAATTGCACTGCATGGAGCGCGACTTGTCAGGTGGCTAGGTCTCCTGACAAGTCGGCCCTGTGTGAACCGGCTCTAAAAGTAGATATTTTTACAGATGTCGTGTATTTTGCTGAAAATTCACATCACATCACATCACAAAATTAAAAAAAACAAACAGTATTTTTGCTTCTACATGATTGGATGGTGGAAGTTAGCGGAGCCTCGCCTCATTCACTAAGCTCTGGGGAAAATTCTCTTGCAAAGCGAGCAGCCTATTTGCCTTAATAAATCATCCCCAAAGTTTTGACATTGAAAGTTTCTATGAACTACAGCAAAGTAATTACTACATAGGATGTCTCTGAAAATGTTCCCGTTTTCTATCCAAGCATTAGAACTGTGAAACAATCTGTCCCTGCCTAGGTGAGACATTTCTCTACATTTCCTGTGATCGTTGTAATTGAAGTTGTAGGTTTCTCTCTACCTGGAGCCATTACCCCATCACACAGAGGAGTGCTAGAAATTATTTCTGACATGTTTTAGGAAAGAGTTCAGTCATTCTCTCGTCTCTTAATCAGCAATCAACTGATTCTGGAAACGATGCTGAATATGCCTGAGCTTGCAATAAAAAAATGACAGTGCAAAAAAAAAGGCTGGATCAGACAATTTAAAGGTTAATTCAATGCAACACTTCAACATTCGTTCTGGGAAGAAGTAAGCAGAATAAAATATTTAAATAAAATAAATTATTTAGAGCCCACTTTCACTCATAACAATACTCTTCTTCAGTTACCTCTATTTAGCCTTTTCTGGTTTATCTACTTTGTTGTGCCCCTCTGGATCCAACCTCTTTTTCAGAGTTTACTGGTTGTAAATAGAGATGTGTATAAAGCCCAGATAAAAATTGCATCTGGAATGACCCTAAACATACCCTTCATGCAAAATTCACATCAACCTGAAAATAGAAGCAGTCCAATGCAATTTTTTTTTTTATATTTAAATTATAACTAAAGGCAAAGCTTTTTTTCATTTTGGATAGAGAAAGGGAGAATTATAACTCAGTGATTTTGACATAATTTGTCCCACTGGGGAGATTTCCCTTTACTTCCTGTTCCACCGCCAAAACAGGAAGTGAAAGGAAATCTCTCCAAAGTGAGGGAATCGCTGATTCTCACCAGAACTAATGTACATATTAGAAAATTTCCCCTCTATTCATGTTCTGGTGACAAACCAGAATTTGGGATCTTCTCTTACTTTTATTCTCAGTGATAATGGTAAACAGGGCAAACAGAGAGGTTGAATCTCTGTAATGGAGCACAGCAGGTGTTCTAATCTGGTGGAATGCAGGCATAAAGGTGCTTTAGATGGTTTGGCATTGGCATGGTTTGATTTAATAGACATACTAAAGAATATATAAGTAATACTTATCTATCCTACTAGGATTGGATGGGGGACTGCTCTGATTGCAGTTGTATACTATTGTTGGTTCTGATGGAAGATAAATATTTCAGAACATGATTTGGTGCTGCCTCCTATCTATATGGATTTGGATTCTGTTTGTGACCCATTGGGAAGTTTGGTTATTACCCTCATCACCAAGTTTTACCAATTTTTTCAAACATTGCCCTATAATCTACACAAGCCTACCGATGACACCCGACACCTCGCAACCATCTTCATGTTATATCATTCAAGTGATGCGCTATTTCTTTTTGCTACCAAGATAATGAGGTCCTGATGAAGCTTAGTGATGTGAAACGTGTTGACCTCTTGGATGACATAGCAAAGCTGAGCATGCAATAACAGTAGATATGGCCTATATTATACATTAATGGTTACTGCCTAATGATTTTAATCATGTATTTTTAACATTTGTAATAAAATTAATTTTTTATATGGTCTTGTGAGTGTCCCTCTCTGGTACCAGTAAAGTCCAGCATAGAGTTATTTGTAGTAAATAGGCAATATGGATGTGGTACCTTTACATTAGCCAGAAACCCATTTTTTCAGGTATTCTAATCTATTTACACTCATAAAACTTTAACCACACCCAATTAAAAGAAAAAAAGCAATAAAAGAAAATATTTGATTAAATATTAAATCTCTGAAGTCTTATTAAAATATCTGAGGTCATTGGAAGTGTGTATGTGAGTATATAAAAATAGTTTTGGGTCAATGTAAAGTTAGAGATTACATATAGAAGGCAAATGCAGCTGTCCCTGGAAAAACGTAAAGGCAGGTTCACACCAAAACACTGTGCAGGGAAGGCACGTTTTCTCGCTCTGCACTCAAAACACACTGCCTTTGCCTTCTGCTAGCAGCACCCCAAATGCACATTTCAAATGCAGTACGTTTGGGGGCACCAAAATGCAGGCTACTGCAGTACAGCACAGTTTAGTGGGGTGCATTTTTTAAAAGTAGTATATGCTCTACTGCTACTATGTTCAGGTGCAATTTGCATCCCATATAATTGAATGGGGCTGCAAAATCATACCCCACAGGAATGTGCAGGAATCACACAGGAATGCAGGCCGTGTTCTTGTGTGCTTTAGGTATGAACTGACCTTAGAGCTAAAGTGGCAAAATAAATACATTTCTGACAGGTAGACTTCTTTGGTAAATGAGACTTTGTAGATCTGAAGAGCTGAAAAGCTATGCTTTGGCACACAAGCAGTGCAGTGGTTACTCCCATCCTAGTCTGTAAAATTCCGAGAATGGAACCCGGGGCTAAAAAAATATTATTCCAGCACACAAATGCTGGAATTACATGATTAGTGCCACCCAGTGGGCGAATAGAGAAGACGCCGTTCAAAAAGATATGGAGGTGACTGGGATCTCAGTGCTATTATTTCTAAAGGAGGACAAATTTAAAGGTGAGTCTGACAGTGCAAGGTAGTACGCGTATGCTGAAAGAATATTAGATAGTCAACAATATAGGAGTTTACAGCGTTAATAGAAAAGTGAGGTTTGTTATTAGCAATGGCCACCTACATATTACTATCATAATAAATAGATTTTAAAGCCAGACGGCATTTGAAAAAGTGTTACCTACCAAAGGAATTCTAGTTTTGTACAGCCAATCTTACTATCCAGACAGAGTCTGATTGGCTTCTAGCACTTTCCCTCCAGATATCATCACAGACTAGGCTAATAGTGTGACATATATATATATATCTATATATATGTAATATACACATATATACATATATATATATATATATATGTAATAAAAGTTACATTTAGAGTTTAATGGATTCATATCTTCATGAATTGTTGTTTCAAGCCTGCCCAGAGTTCAGCTTTAAAGCGTTCCCCCACTTTCATTTTCAGGTGTTACTACAAAGCTTAGATTTATTTGAAGCCAAATTGGATCGTTTTGTTGGAAGCAGAGTAGACAAGTACACACAATCACTCACCATCTGCTAAACAAACGTAGACAAAATGGTACAATTTAAGGAAAACCAAAGCCGGACTTTATAAAAGGTTTACTGGCGACACGAGATCCAGCTAAGATGTAGTGAGGTTCGTTTGAAGGTATTCCAGATTTGTCAATAGACCTTAAGGGATTCCAAGAGGTCTGTCAACAGACCCCTCAGAAGCTAAGCACAGATGCCAGCACTTGACCTCTGCTAATCAGAAATACACTTCAAATCAAATTAGGCCTTTTTTGTCTCGTACATCAGAAGAGATCCAGGACTTTGACTGCAAAGCATATTTCAAAGGCTGGAAACATTTTGCATATATTGCCTTTGACGGTGTCAATATGCCAACTTCACAACACGCACAGTTTTCATTTGTGTCCTACAACTCACTTGAATATAAGTATCATAATGATGAAAATGAAGTTCTGGTAGGCCCAAAAACTTTTATCACTGTTTTGATGCTGGTTTTTACCATTCCTTATATGGCTGATACCAAATCTCAAATGGTTTTTGATTAAGGCATATCTAAACCCAAAAGTAAAACAAATATATTACAGATTACAATTCCTTAGATTGTTTTTCAGCCTTTTTTTTATTATTTATTTTCACCTGGTAACCCTTCATTTGACTCAGTTCCTGGGTGGCTACACTCACTCCACTTCACCTATAGAGGGAGTCCAAAGACTTCAAACATGTCTGTCTCTCTTTACATCCATTACATGGTGGATAGGGATAGTTTGCAGTAGGCTAGTAAGATTGTTTATCCTTTCAGTTTAAGTCACTGATGACAAGGACACTTATCTTGAGGCTGCCAATGCACCCCAGTATAGGTCCTAATGGGTCTGCACAACACGTTGTGCAATAAAACTGAAGTTTAGATTAAAAAAAAAAAATGTTTACATTACATGACTTACCAGTAAAGAAGTATGACCCACTATGTGCAGGCTGCTGTATTCTGTAGAACTTTTCAGTGCAGGGCTGCCCTGTCTTCCTGCTGCTGAACTTCAGACGCTGAGGGGGTTAACAGCTTCAAGTCTCTGTGGTCACCTGCACTAAGGATAATCCGACGGGGAAACGCCCCATTCTACCCTCTCCTCCAATGAGAAAAGATCTTTCATTGATTACACTGCCTGTAAAGTGATCTGTGAATGAGTCGGATCAATGACAGGATTCTCCTCCACCCCCTCCCATTTACAGATCGTGTTACAGGCAGTGTAATCAATGAACACCTTTTTCTAATTGGTGCAGGCTTACCGCTCAGAGGGTAACACAGCTCGTGTGGATCTGGTGTGCTGACTCACAAGGGCGGGTGCAGGCTGATGAAGCAATCAAGTAGTAACAACAACAAGGTTGGAAGTAGCCGCACTCAAACGATCCAATTTCCAAAAACGATTTATTGCATCAAAGGGTGAGATTGAACAATTAGACAATTGACATCAATTTTACTAATTGGAGGAGGATGAAGGCGGGAGCATGTCCCTATCAGATCATCTTTAGTGCAGCTAAGCCTGGAGAATTGAAGCCGTTAACCCTCACAGTGCTAGAAGTTCAGCAGCAGGAAGAGGACAGGGCAGCCCTGCAGTGAAGATTTCTACAAAATTTTCAGCAGCCTGTACACCCGGGACATACTTCATTACAAGTAAGCAATCTAACTAAAGCTGTAGAGGACAAAAACATTTTTAAGCTAAACTTCAGCATTAGGCTGGGTTCACGCTATTGGGAATTGGATGCGAGTTTCCCTCATCCGATTCGTGTGTCAGGAGACTGTGACCGGCTGTCTATGGAGCCGTACACACAGCTCCGGGATGGCTGCGGAGTGAATTGCACAGGAGTCCTGTGCATCTTCTGGTCCATTTCAGGTCTGTATTCAGCCAAATATTTGAACGGAAATCGGACCTGAAACAGAGAACAGGGACACAACCGACCCTGCTGTAAGCCGCTCTGTGCAGCAATGTGAACACAGCCTAAATGTGTGTTACACTAGCTTGCTATAAAATGCAACACATAGGTGCAAAGTCAGTCTTTATTAACTGCCATTTCCATTCTCTTCTATCTACCTCCCCCAGCATGTGCGTTAAAAAGATAGCTGTCATTAAAATGTGATTGTTTTTTAACCTATGCATATAAACCATGTATATCTACTGTTTTCACTTTTAATTGCCATGGATTGTTGAGTTTTAAAGTTTCATGATGGCAGGTTGCTGTACTACAAAGTGATGGCAATTAGCCTATGGCAGAGCACTCCATGAAGAGTTTGCCCATTATATTTTCACAATTGCTTGGGAGGGCATTTTTAATGCAGAGGCAATACCTTTAAATTGGCTCCTTGAAGACCCTATGGGGTTAATTTACTAAAACTGGAGAATGCAAAAACGGATGCAGCTCTGCATAGAAATCAGCTTCCATTTTTTTTGTCAAAGCTTAAAGTGGTTGTTAACCCACTCATATAACTTAATATAAACCCGCTTGTTTCTTAATGACAGATGCTTCTGTCTCTGTGTTTTAGTAAAAAAAATGCAGTTTATACCTTATTTGCTAGCACCAACACAACCACGATCGTTTATTCCATATTTGACGTAAAAAAAATGATTTTGTGTCTCTGTCTTCGTAGACAGTAA
>BLSH010253532.1:808108-823581 GCA_018402905.1 Glandirana rugosa | reverse complement strand
GAGGGAGAAAAAAAAGTAGAAGCAGACAGCACTGCAAAAGAGTCACATGTGCCAGTAACAAGACAGTACTGCTGGCCTTCCTGCTCGGCAGGTGACCGAGTCCCCCCTTTGAACTGATGAGGCCTGGGCCCAGTACAGTAGGATTTGCTGTACTGCCTTATCAGTGGCCCTGAGTGTATGTATACTATATTGCCAAAAATGTTGGGACACCTGCCTTTACGCACACATGAACTTTAATGGCATCCCAGTCCTAGTCCGTAGGGTTCAATATTGAGTTGGTCCACCCTTTGCAGCTATAACAGCTTCAACTCTTCTGGGAAGGCTGTCTACAAAGTTTAGGAGTGTCTATGGGAATGTTTGACCATTCTTCCAGAAGTGCATTTATGAGGTCAGGCACTGATGTTGGATGAAAAGGCCTGGCTCACAGTCTCCACTCTAATTTATCCCAAAGGTGTTCTGTTGGGTTGAGGTCAGGACTACGTATGCTGACACCTTAAGAGTTCCCGTCACTGGAATAAAATGGCCCAGCCCAACCCCTGAAAAACAACCCCACACCATAATCCCTCCTCCACCAAATGATTTGGACCAGTGCACAAAACAAGGTCCATAAAGACATGGATGAGGGATTTTGAGATGGAGGAACTTGACTGGCCTGCACAGAGTCCTGACCTCAATGTGATAGAACACCTTTGAGATGAATTAGAGGGGAGACTGCATGCCAGATCTTCTCGTCCAACATCAGTGCCTGACCTCACAAATGCGCTTCTGGAAGAATAGTCAAACATTCCCATAGACACACTCCTAAACCTTGTGGACAACCTTCCCAGAAGAGTTGAAGCTGTTATAGCTGCAAAGGGTGGGCCAGTTCAATATTGAACTCTACGGCCTGAGACTAGGATGTCATTAAAGTTCATGTGCGTGGGTGTACCAATATTTTTGGTGCTATAGTCTATGTATGTGTATTTTGGTAATGGTAGGGATCCCTTTTACTGCAGCTTTTGACCTGCTATCATAGCTGTGAAAGGAAAATGAGATTGGTTGTAAATAACAGGTTTGTGCAGCACTGATAACTCGTGAATCTAGCGACTGTAGCTGTATTAGCATAGGGGAGCTCAATGTCCTAATCATGGGAAGAGAAGCAGATATGTAGGGAACAAAAGGCTATCAACACTGGCCCTAATCTATATAGAAATATATATATTACTAAGCAGAGGAGAAGCTAACGATTGACATGATGTCTCATTCTGAACTTGATGACATTGTATAAATATAAATATAAATTTACATATATATATATATATACATATATTTATATATATATATTTATATATATATATATATATATATATATATATATATATATATATATATACATATATATATACAATATATATATATACACAATATATATATTATATATATATATATATATATACTGTATATATACACACACACTTTTTTGTATCTGTTACAAATATGGTGTCAACGACAGGACAGCATTCTAGCTTCAGGCTACATGTATTGAAGACCACCTCCCACTGTTTGTTTCCTTTGACCTATTATTTTCACAAAGTCAATAAAACAATCTACATTTTACAGTTCCTATCAAAAAACAGCCAACTAAGGAGTATATTTCCCCAGCGTGTGATTAATTTATTTGCGGTCTAGGTGATGTTACATATTCGTTAGCTGTTATTTTGTGTTTTTTTTTATTGGCTGTATGATTGATGTTTTCCAAATGTGCTGACTTCGGAAATCTGTAAAATAAATACTTTTCTGCTACTGAGTGAGCAGGTGAAAAAAAAAGAAGAAAATCATAGAAGGGATTATATGCCTGGACTTAAATTCTTTGCCAATCGCGACTTGAACTGCTGCGTCTGAATTTTATGCTGCTGATTCAGGTAGAGGAAAAATGACCTGACACTTTGCTATATGATATATGTTACATAAAGTCAACATTTACTGGTGTACATTATTACTTAAACCGCTCTGAATCAATTACTAGAAATGCATGCCTGCTTAGGTCTTACAGTGTTTTATGAATAGAAAATAGATCGGTGAAAATCAAATGCTTGGTGACAATAATAATAATAATAAAAATTTAGGATACACATGAGATTGTAATAAGGTCAACCTATCGACTCCAACACCCTCTCTCCCACCACAGAGACCCCCCATTGTGTATTTTTTACTTTTATTGTGATGTGGTGAGCAGGGTTCTTTAGGATCTTTTGCAGTGCTGGTCAGTGCCCTATTGATGATGCCAGTGTTGCTCTGTGTGCCGTTACACTGTGATCCCACACCAGCACCACCACCCTGCACTCAAAGAGAAATTACTGTTGATAACAGTGCCAAAGAGTAGGTGATTTCATTTTTTAAGCTTCTGGTGGGCCCTTTAAAAATGATGCCAGTGTTGGGCTTTAATTACTATATATATATATTTTTTTTTTTTAATAAAGGGTTTGTTTGTGATAAGGTGCCAGCTTTCTATGCCTCCACTATGCCTAAACACCAGGGAATTCTAATCATAAGCTTTAGAAAAATAACAAAGCTTGCCCATCTTATTTCCCTCCCACACATTCCTATTGGCCAATGAGGCTGTCCATCATAGTGATGGGTCAATTTGAATATATGGGGAGCAGACAAGCTCTATCACTACCATAAAGCAGTGGAGCTTTCCCTTAATCAGAATGGCACAGCATTAAGTCATTAAAAGGTATGGAATGTGTAGGTACTTTAAACCTTTTATTTATATATGCTTTTTTTATAATGTGACAGTCACTTTAAGCAGAGATCCAAACTATGTTAAGTAATATACCTATGGCCACTAGAGAGTGTATTATTGGTGTAGACCAGCCTTTTTCAACTTTTTACCCCATTGGAACCTTTGAAATAATATTCAGATCTCAGGGAACCCCTCGTAAAATTAGTTCATCCTAGGTCATTGGGAACATGCCCTTACATTGGTGGTGGTAAGTAAGAAAATCCCCCCCCCCCTTACAGGGGTGGCTAAAATGACACTCTTTCCGTCATGCTGTTTACTGGACCTGGAACTATGCAAGTACCGTAAGTTACCCACAGCTTAAGGAACCCCTAGCCACCCTGGTTGAACCTGTGGGTTCTTTAAAACCCCGATTGAGAATGGTTGGTGTAGACCAGTGATTGCTAACCTTTTCCTTTTGGACCTCACGGACCACTAAACAATTTTGAATGCCATGGCCCACAGACATGAATTTTATATGCCATATACACATAATGCTGCGTCTCTCTACCCCCTCCTCCTGGATCACACCACTGCCATATACACACAATGCTCCGGCTCTCTGCCCCCCCCCCGTACTCTACATCACACTGCCGCCTTACATAAACCCATCATTGGATCTCAGCTCCTTATCCAGCCATGTGCTCGAGCTCCGTGCTCCCTTCCACAGTCTGTGATCAGCGCTGCCACTGGGCCATTGGAAATCCCCTCCTTCTTCACATCCCACTTGCTGCACTTCTCCTGGTGCCCCTCTGAGTTCACAGGAGCCAGACACAACATTGGGCAGTATACATCTGCCACAATGTTGATTTGCGAAAGAACCCCTGGGGACCACCAACATTTTCTGGTTGGCAACTGCTGGTATAGACAGAAGAAACCTCAGAGGAGGCATTAGGACCTGTCTGGTCTTCTTCGAGCCAAGCCTTCTCCCAAAAATAAATTGTCAATAAAAGGCATGTGCTGGTGTCACAGTCATGTCATTGCCACCATATCTTGTTAAAAGTGCTGAAGTGGTCAATGATCTTCTAAGGCCAGCTTAATAAAAATCACAAAAATTGTCTTACGTGTTGGCATTTTGTCCATTTAAAAACTGACTTTGCCTACAGAAATTCTGTAAATAGCCCTGTTAATAAAAAGGAAACTTGTTTTTTTTTGATTGGGTTACAAATGCATTGGCTTCCATCAACAATGGTAACCATGTTCGATTTTCAAGCTTCCTAATGTCATCTTATATCTGCTGTACAAGTAATTCACATATCGAGGCACAGATCAATGGCGGTTCAAAAAGGTTTTGCAGCAGTAAAGAGAGAGAAGCCAGCACTTTCAGACTCTAGTTAAAGGATTTCTACTGTGTGTTCTGCTTGTCTAACAACAGGATGAAAACTATACAGCTGTTACCTGGAAACGTTAGAAGAATACTCTGATCAGGGTAAAGGGCTGGCGGTAAATATATAACATTTGATTGTGCGCTCTTGCTGTTTCTATTATTGTGAACTAAAGTAGTACTTGTTCCAAATGTTACAAAATACTTTCTAGTAGGGGTACAGTGTTCAAAGTAGAGCAATGTCTTCTTCAATAAAATGGTATAAAGCGATTTGCTCATTCATAGCCTATTGCAACCAGAAACCATCATATACTGAGCTAACGTCAGTAGAGCGAAGGCAGACTGGTACTACAGTTAAAGCATATCTAAACCTAAAAATTGAATATTTGCATCCTACCAATCCTTTGATATGGTGGATGCATTAGCTTTCTTTCTTCGATTTTTTTTCCTGTGTTTTCACCAGATGATCCGGCCAGTAAGTCTGTTTTCTTCCAGCTTCCTTTAACAGTGCAAGCTGTCCAGTAAAAGATGGTTGAGACAAACCATTCACCACTGACAGGGGTGCTTACAGTGGTCACCATTTATTCATTTATTTGAAAACTTTTTCCAAAAGGGAAAAAAATCCTGTTTACTGTAATTTAAAAAAGTGTTAGCTTTAACACTCCCCTCTCCACAAAATGACAGCACTGCTGTCTAGAGATGTTTCCGTTGCTCCTCCATTGGATTGGAGACACTCTAAGGTGGATACACACTATACAATTTTCTGTAGATTTTATTCCTTCAGATTTACCAAAACCATATAATATGAGGTCAAACCTTAAGAGTTTCAATATGTATGTAATCAGGCAGGCCCTTTCACTACATGGTTTTGGTAAATCTAAAGGAAACAGCAATAGTTGTATAGTGTGTATGGGGTCTACGACAGAAAGTGTGTTACTGGTCAGATTACCAGGTGAAATAAAGGGGGAAAAAGTCTAAACACAAAAAATTAAAACAGCCATCACATATAAGGCCTGGTAAGCTGCAGTATATTGCATTTTTTGGGGGGTTAGTGTTGGAAAAATCCCAGGCTTGAAAACAAGTAGATTTGCTTTATTACATGCGCATGGAGGAAACACAGTACAACAGGTCTGCCTATGTGTAATCCTACTGAAAGCAAGGACTCAAGCTTTTTTTATGGTAATGAATATGCATAAGACATAGGTGTGTTCTGGGTTGAAACCTAGGGATGATCATATCATCAACCTAATCAACGTCCATCTCTTCTGTTAGCAATCAAGCAGTTAAATGGGTGGTTTTCTCATGTGACCGATAGAAAATGAAACAATACATGGGCAGCGCCATGACAGTTCTAGTTTAAATTGGTTCTTGATAAAAAGTCCATCTTGAAGCCAAAAGGGAGTAATTCATATCATCACATATCCAAGAGTTTTGTTTTCTCAGGAATAGAAACAATAGTCAAACTGTCTCCCCCGTCACCAGATGTTCTCTCGTCTCGAGTAAACACATTCATTAGTACATTATAAATCAACATTTTATAGGTTCACATAAAGCATTACTCTAGGTACATTTTAATGAAAGATTAAGACTTAGCCCATTCTTCCAACAGTTAGATATGCTTTAACCACTTGCCGACCGCCTCCCGTAATATTTAGACATGTGCGGTTAGTTTTGTACCGAATTTCCGTTTTTCAGAAGTTTGGATGTATCCAAATTACAATAGTACTGAATTTAAACAAATCTGAATAACGAAAAAGAAAATTTCGACAAAATTCAAAGTCAAATAATTTTCGAATCGTTCTTGAATACTTTTCGAATTCGAATAGTTTTCTAATTTGAATTTGAAAAGTTTTCAAATTCCAATAGTTTTCGAATTCGAAAAGTTCTCGAATTTGAATAGTTTTCCAATTTCCAAAGAGAACAAAATAGAATAGAAAACAAAGGAATAGAACAGAAAAAAAAACAATAGACTAAAAAAGAACATAACAAAAAACAAAATAATAGAATGCAACAGAGTAAAACAGCTCTGTTCCACTCCACCACATTATATTCTCTCATTTTCTGTTATATTCCCCTCTATTGTATTCTATCTTTTCCTTTCCATTCTATACCTCCACTTTCCACTCCACCCCATTCTCCTTGGAAATTGGAAAACGATTTGAAAATGATTCCAATTCAAAAACGATTTGAATTTGAAAACAATTCAAATTCGAAAACTTTTCAAATTTGAAAACTATTCGAAATTGATTCGAAAACTTTTCGAATGAATTTGAAAACGAATAAACACAACAAATTCTGAAAACGGATTAAACGAATGAAACAAATCAAACTTAACAAACTTATGTAAATAATGAATCAAAATTAAACTAAACACATTTTTTCGCTCTGCACATATCTAGTATTTTAACAGCGGCAAAGTGGCGCAAAGTGGCAAAGTGGCGCGATAGTGCAAATCGCTGTTTATAAAAGGGGATTCGCGCAGACACGGGTAGGGGGCGAGCGCCGGTGGGGCGCTCTCATGCCCGCCACGCGCTCCCCAAGTCTGGCCATGGGTTGGGTGGACTCAATGTCCACTGGCGACGCACGATCACCTGTTAGAGAAGAAGAACAGGGAACTGCCGATGTAAATGCATCGGTTCCCCATTCTGACAGGTGGCATGACAGAGATCTACTGATCCCTGTGCTTGGGATCACTTAGATCTGTCATGCCCCTGCCAGACCAGCCCCCATACAGTTAGAACACACATAGGGAACACAGTCGCCCCCTGCAGGTTAACCCTTTCCCTGCCAATGACATTTACACAGTAATCAGTGTTTTTTTTTAGCTGTGATCGCGGTATAAATGCCACTGGTCCCAAAAAGTGTCAAAAATGTCCGATCTGTCCGTGGCAATGTCGCAGTCCTGATAAAAATTGCAGATCACAGCCATTACTAGTAAAAAAAAAAAAATTGTGAAAACGCCATCAATTAATTCTCATAGTTTGTAAATGCGGCAACTTTTGCGCAAACCAATTAATATACACCTATTGCGATTTTTTTTACCACAAATATATAGAAGAATATATATTGGCCTAAACTGATGAATACATTTTTTTTTTATATATATTTTTTTTGATATGTATTATAGCAAAAAGTAAAAAATATTGTTTTTTTTTTGTCCATATTGTCGCTCTTTTTTTGTTTATAGAGCAAAAAATAAAAATCGCACAGGTGATCAAATACAACCAAAAGAAAGATCTATTTGTGGGAAAAAAAGGATGCCAATTTTGTTTGGGTACAACGTCGTAAAACCGCGCAATTGTCAGTTAAAACTACGCAGTGCCGAATCGCAAAAAGTGCTCTGGTCAAGAAGGGGGTAAATCCTTCCGGGGCTGAAGTGGTTAAAGATTGCCACTTTGCTTCTTACACTGCTTAATAAATGGGGTTGTGCCTCAATTATTGCAAATATGTATAGCTGTTGGATGGAATTGCAAGTAAATCAAAGCGAACATTTTTTTGCTATTATAGCCAGATTTTTTAACCACAAGTAATATTGGTGTTATTATAATAACCAGTGCAAGAATGTACATTCAACTTTACTCCTTTTTTGGGACTTTGTCGACAACCATATAGACACAAAAACACTTTATTCAAAAGTACAAAATTTGTTTTCCTTTATTCATTTTACATCATAAAATGTCCACCACTTAAATCTGTGGCATATTAAAAACAGTGATTTTTTTTTACAAAAGATAACAGAGGATCTATACAAACAGGAATATACTCATCAGATAGTGGTACGAGCAGTTGTTGTCCGCTAGCTGGGATGTCACCCCCGCAGTGCGCTTCAGTGGAGCTATCCAAAGTGTTTAGAACATAGGTCAAAACTGTTCTTCATGAGGGAAGTACTACAAATAAATCTGACCATCAGACCACTTATGATCCTCAGAGGCGTGAAAGAACCCATTCTGTGGTGGTAAGGAGGAGAGACAAGCCCACATGTAGCGAAGCCAAATGAGGATACGCAGGTAGCATCAAGTCATTTACTGTAAAGAAGGCCTGCCTATTCTAGGGAGGATCATCCCACCAAGAGCACACAAAATGAATCCAGTTCTGTCCGAGGATAGGATCCCATGAGGGTATATATACCCTTATTAAATGTGACTGGACTGGGCACTACTTATGAAGATTGTACTGCCTCCTATTTTATTGTTGCAAAAAACACCAGTAATGTGTTAGTATAATGAATGGTCCTCAATGCTGAATTGAGTGCCCTTGGTCACTGCTTTTTTCTAGGATAAATGAAATCTGTTAATTAATGTGGATAAAGGTGCTTCAAACAGGTGTGTAATCATATCATTTAGACTAGTGAGTCCCTATTATTAAAGTGCTATGTGCATCAATCAGACCAACATAAATATATATATAAAAAAAAAAGTGCATGAAGGGCCCTGTGGTTACTCCCACGGGTCAGCTGTAAACAATATAGGTAATTCAATTCAAAATAAATGTGTATAGTGCTAAAAGTGCTCGTGCAGTCTTATATTTTCTATAAGTCATTTTGCTCTTTAGTAGTATATAGCTTCCTTTTTATGATGATCTCAAGTGCTCCAGCAAGTGCAGTAAAAACATGCTCCCCTCTGGATACCCCACTTACCGAACGGCATCACCCCTGCAGGGGTAAAATGCCTGGACGCTCGTTTGGTATTCCTAGGGGTCTCCTTGGTGGTTAAGTGTTATGGTCTTAGTGGTCCTTCTTCGGCTGTGTTCTTCCTTCAGGATAATGGCTCTCAACAACCTGGTAATGGTCCTAAGGATCTCCTCTGATGGTCTTGGGGGTCCTCGTCTGTCTAGGGGGGTGCTCAGGTGTGGAGGGAAGATGCGGAGAAAATACCCATAGTGTGATCCGTTTTAAAATACAATCACTTTATTCTCCAATATAAGATAAAAAACATGTGTAAACCATGTATAATTCCAGAAAGTCACTTCTATAACCGGTTTTGTAAAAATCTAGCCGTGGTAGACGTCCTGCACGCTTCCTCCTGTATTGGCGTGCGTTCCACCGGCCAAAAGTCCGAAACCGGAAGTGACGTAAACACGTGAGTCTAGCTCTGTCTGACGCGTTCCATCATAGACGTCCTCTGAGGCATCTCCATTTGGCTTCGCTACATGTGGACTTGTCTCTCCTCCTTCCCACCATGTATACTGCATGACCAATGCATGGCAAGTATCCTATAATGGAAGGGATTTGTAAGGGAGAGCAGACTCCTCTATCCACTCTCCACTATATACTGTAAATTTACATTACACATGCTTTTTATCGCTCATATAGAGATTTTGGCAGGTTATGTTTACTATGCTGTCCTCCCAGCTTTCTTTTCTCCTTTTTTTTTCATTTTAATTGTGCTACACTTGATCCAGAGTCCTGAATCAAATGGAGTGCAATGCATATTTTTATATACAACGCTGTACTTTGTAAATGTGTGGGAGTTCAGCACTTCTGTGGTTATTTTTTGTTTTTCATTTTTTTTTTTTTTACTGTAAAAATAAAATAAAGGGTGTAAATGGGTGGTCACCCCCCTCCCTGGTAAATTGGTCTTAGAGAGGTCTCCTGGACCCCTAACCAGTCCACATGTGTGCGTGGGCAAGAGAAAATGTAAAAGAAGATACAACAACATACAGAAAAAGTCTTTGTTATTCTGTTTTAACTTAGGTTGATGTCAGGCAGGAGATGCCAGTCAGCATTGGGTTTGGGATTCACCCACAACATTACCACACAGATTCATCCAAAGGTGAAATATAGCTGCTACTGCATTATGCAAATTCATCCAAAATTCACATTAACAAAACTGTCAATGAATGTCATATAATACATAGGACGCAACCGGAAGAAAAAAAAAGCTACTTAAATCCCATTGGTTCTTACTTGAGTGAATTGAGCTATTTTTTCTCTTGGTGAAGTTCACCAGTGAATCATTGATAAATACACCCCTTATTGACTGTTTTAATGCATTCTTTATTTAGAAAGGTGTTTCACAAAATATATAAATGTCAGTACTATTGACAAAAGGCATAGATGTCAGGCATATGCAAATGACACATAGAGATTATTACAAAGAGCAAACTTGTGTACAGTACAACACATGAGGATGGATCTGAACAGTGACGGCATATTATCCAGACCCCCAAGGTGAACCCACAGGAGCAAATGCTAGGCCAATGTTTGAGCCAGTCACTGACATGCTTATTTATGGAATCGTGTGTGGTGACGAGAAACAACATAAGCAAAGCTCATAGAGCAAACCCCTATGACCTAGGCTAGCGTATTGTAAATTGAGTGCATAGTTGATGTGCTGTATTTGGTTATGAAGGGAGAACAGAAAGATTTTCAGAGAGGAGTGTAAAAAAGAATGGGGTTGGGGGGGGGGTTGGAGGAAACTGCGTTGGACCAGTGGGGAACACTAAATCTGGGACAGGCAATGGACCCTTATACACCGGAGGAACAGGGGAGCACATTGAATGCTGGCCAAGGGGGTGACCACGGGCTTTCCAGCACTGTGAAAGGGAGGTTGTTCATTATTTGCTTATACTTTTCCGTATAGAAATCCAACCAAAAGAATCATGTCTTGTTAAATCTTACGGAAGTCCCTTTAAGAGAGCTGGTTTAATCTTCCCTGTGATGGATATCTTCAATGCGGTGGAACCATTGCCGAATCATCGGTGGCAAAGGGGATTTCCACAAGGCTAGGATGGACAGTCGGGCTGCATTGACCAAATGAATAATGACTCAGTTCTTATATGTTTTGAAAGAATAATTGTTATGGTGAAGAAGAAAAACCCCTAGATCTCAAGGGTTATTTTGTCGTTGAACTTTTGGGTCCAAAAATTATTTAAATGGGGGCATGACCAGAATATGTGTTTGCCTGGAGTGCTTTGCATCGCCAACAAGAGTCTGGAACATTCGGGTACATGAAATGTAAGAGTTTTGGGGTACGATATCATCTGTAGACCAGTTTGTATCCAGCTTCCTGGTGTGTATTACTTATTATAGAGCGGAAAAATAGAAAAATAATTATGGACCTGGCTTGGGGCATAAGTTCATTACAAAGGTCAGGGTTACCCCTTACTGATTTTTAATGAATACATAACTGCATCTCTAAATGGTTTTATATCTTTCTGGAGTTTTTAAATATAGAATAGAAAAAGGGTTTTAAAAAAGGGGATTTCTTAAAATATTAACATGCATTCATACCATTATTTACTTTAATCACATTCACATCTATATCTAAAACTATGGTTTTGATCCCCAAGGGATATAAATATAGATGTCATTATTTTTTCTTCTTTCAAATTGGTGTCTGGCATGGCTCTCAGTAGTGATCTAGTTCTTTATATTATAAACGCAGTAGCTTTGTCCAGAGTAGGCTTTGCAGCCGGGAACGCGTGAAGTTTGTCCTTGTTAACTCATTTCCGAGGAAAACAGTCTGGGTTCCTTTTCAATTAAATTGCTCACAGTACTCAGTGTTCTGGAGACTTAATTACCCTGTCTACATTACAACGCCGATGTATCAAAGCCGGAGTCTTTCCGAACTGCACTCACCGCCGGTAATATTCTCTGGTTCTGTTTAAATCTCTGAGACTACAATAGTAAATGCATTCGCATTAAGGCATTCAGTAATTTCCCAAGATGAACATAAGGGAGTCTAGATGGATCTGTTAACCTGGAATCAATGCTTGGATTAATGAAAAGCAAAGTGTATTGTATGGGAAAGCAGTACAAGACAATTCTGTGAGTGACCCCACTGAGGCCTTTACTGTGGGTCTTTAGCAGTCAATAGTAAATTAGAGAACTGGAAAATAAGGAAATGATTAGAACAGCCCTGCTGTGTGCAGTCAGTAAAACTTGGTGAAGTTACAATGAGGAAAATAGAAATACGGAAGTTTTTATTGTCCATTTAAAGAGTCATGTGCAAGATTGAAGTGCCTGTAAAACCAAATCCCTATCTATGCATTCGACCATGTCCTTGTTAGTATTAGGACCTCATATCAGGGCTCAAGTCATGCGGGAATGCATGGGAACGGAGTTCCTGCACTTTTTCCACAGCAGGAACTCAGTTCCTGTTAGCAGTCGTGTCCTGCAGGACTGGCAGTGGCTTACCAAGGGGGGGGGGCAAGGTAGAGCAGGCGGGGACTCCCAATCCTGTTCATTTAAGCTAATCCCCTGCTGTGCAGCTCTTTAGAAAAAAAACGTTTCCAGGTCCCTTGTGTTCAGCTGGCGCCAGAGGACAGAAAGCAGACTATTTCTTCTTTTACGGCTTTAGGCGGATTAATCCGCCGCAGTGCTCCTGGCCGGCTCCAGTGTAATGATATAGCACATGCAGGCTTTCACTGTGTAGTGCACTGCGGTGGATTAATCCACTTAAAGCTGAAAAAGAAGAAATAGTCTGCTTTCTGTCCCCCGACCCCAACTGAACACAGGAGACCCGGAAACGTTTTTATTTTCTAAAGAGCTGTACAGAGGGGGATTAGCTTATTAGTGGACAGGATTGGGAGTCCCCACCAGCTCTACCTCGCCCCATCCCCAGTTTCCCGCAGCCCTAGTTGCCCAGCTGGTGGTGCCCAGTGACACATCTAAGGGGACCCCCCATTGATGTGCACTGGTGAGGCTGCATTGACGGGCACAGGTGAGGCTGAGCTGATGGTCACTAATCAGGCTGTATTGATGGGCACTGGTGAGGCTGAGCTGATGGGCACTGGTGAGGCTGCATTGATGGGCACTGGTGGGGCTGCATTGGTGGGCACTCATTAGGCTGCATAGATGGGCACTGATAAGACTGTGTTGATGGGCACTGGTGAGGCTGAGCTGATGGACACTGATCAGGCTGCATTGATGGGCACTGACCAGGTTGTATTAATGAGCACTGGTCAGGCTGCAAAGATGGGCACTGACCAGGCTGCATTGATGGGCACTGATCAGGCTGCATTGATGGGCACTGTTGAGCCTGAGCTGATGGGCACTGGTGAGGCTGCATTTGATGGGCACTGATCAAGCTGCATTGATGGGTATTGGTGAGGCTGCATTTGATGGGCACGGATCAGGCTGTGTTGATGGGCACTGGTGAGGCTGAGCTGATGGACACTGGTGAGGCTGCATTGATGGGCCCTGGTGGGGCTGCATTGATGGGCACTGGTGGGGCTGCATTCATGGGCACTGGTGAGGCTGCATTGATGGGCTGGCGAGGCTGCATTGATAGATACTGGTGAGGCTGTGCTGATGGGTACTGGTGAGGCTGCACTGATGAGGCTGCATTGATTGGCCCTGTTAGGGGCATTGCTGTAGATTAGGGTACACTAGTGTTGCCCTCTGGAGAGTGAATCACAGTGGATCACTTTTTAGAGGGTATTTGACAGGTGGCAAGAAAGCATTATATTGCCTCTTCACCATCTGATTTAATCCCTAAAAAACTGCACCACCTCGTTGCAACTGTGTATCTCACTGATCGCTCGTTAGAGATGGAACATCACTTCTGGTTGGGCTTGATGCACAATGTGGTGGTAGTAGTGGTGGTGGTGGTGGGGAGGGGATCTTGGATGAGTTCCCACACTTTTTTTCCCGTGACTTGACCCCTGCCTCATATATATGCGTTTGGCCATGTCTTTGTTAGTCTTAGGACTTCATATGTATTTTATGTGTCTGGTCATGTCATTGTTAAGATTAGAACTGTGTATGCACAGTATGTGTTTGGCTATGTCCTTTTAAGCCAAACGCACATATACATTGGGGGAGATTTACTAAAATTGAAGCACTCAGAATCTGGTGCAGCTGTGCATGGTAGCCAACCAGCTTCTAACTCCAGCTCATTAAATTAAAGTGTTTGTTACCCAACAACTTTATAGTTCTGCTGTATCATGTACTCGTATGAGAAAGTATCCTGTTCTCTTTGTATTGCTTCTTTTATGTGAAATCCCTGGTGTTCCTGCTAGTCCCCTCCTTTCCTATTAAAACTGACCACACTAAGCAGGATAACACACCGTGGTCAGTTCTCTAACTATGCTGGGAGCACAGTCAGGGCTGGTGCAAAGATTTTTGGCACCCTAGGCGAAACCTCATTTTGCCGCCCCCCCTTGACTTCACCCCTGACTCCACCCCCTCTGCCCTGCCCAGCCTGATCAGCGCCCATCAAATACAGCCTCATGGGGGTGGGGGCGGAAGGGGGTATTTGGCAGATCAGTCACTATTTCTATATACATTTGCAAATGGCATGTGATAATACAATCTCATTATCTCAGTCAGACAGTGTCAGTTTTTACATGAATCAATGCACAGCAGCCAGTGACAGATCAACAGTGGCCAGGCGCCCCTAGGCGTCAGTGTGCCCTAGGCGGCCGCCTACTTCGCCTACTGGTAGAGCCGGCCCTGAACACAGTGTACTCTCCTCCAATGATCAGACTTGTCCTGACATGCTCCTGCTGCACAGCCATTCACTGGGAATCTCAGTGTGCTGCTGCTTCTCTTCCCCCAAGCTTTTATGCAGCTGAGAACAGAGAGAATGTGATCACTTATAAAAAAGGGGAAAAGGTATTTATAATGTTTTCTTTATAACTATACAAAAATGGTGTGCCATTCATTTCTATCTTAAACTGAATTGGTTGTTTTACAAGGTGTTCGTTTGCAATCATTTTAACCACATCAGTACCGGGCACGAAGACCCCCTTCCTGTCCAGGCCATTTTTCAGCTTTGAGTGCTATCACAATTTGAATGACAACTACTCAGTCATGCAACACTGTACCCATATGAAATTTGCATTCTTTTTTCACACAAATAGAGCTTTCTTTTGGTGGTATTTAACCACTTCAGCCCCGGAAGGATTTCCAGCTTTAGGACCGGAGCCCTTTTTGCGATTCGGCGCTGCGTCGCTTTAACTGACAATTGCGCGGTCGTGCGACCTTGTACCCAAACGAAATTTGCCTCCTTTTTTTCCCACAAATAGAGCTTTCTTTTGGTGGTATTTGATCCCCTCTGCGTCATTTCTGATCGCCGCTATAAACAAAAGAAGAGCGACAATTTTGCAAAAAAACCCAAATTTCTTACTTTTTGCTAAAATACAAATCCAAAAAAAAATATAAAAAAACATTTTTTTCACCGTTTTTGGCCAATTTATATTCTTCCTCATATTTGCGATAAAAAAAATCGCAATCGGCGTTTATTGATTGGTTTGCGCAAAAGTGGTCGTGCTTACGGATGATGAGAATTCATTTTTGGGGTTTTTATTTTTTTTTATTTTTTACTAGTAATGGCGGCGATCTGCGATTTTTAGCGGTACTGCGATATTGGGGCGGACATGTCTGAACATTTTGACACTTTTTTGGGTTCCTCCGTTTAAAGCAAACCCATGTTCCAGCGTGCT
>BLSH010253532.1:773377-794397 GCA_018402905.1 Glandirana rugosa | reverse complement strand
CCCCCCCCCCCCCCCCCCCCCCCCCCCCCCCCCCCCCCCCCCCCCCCCCCCCCCCCCCCCCCCCCCCCCCCCTCAACCTGCCAGTGCTCAGACCATACACTATGCACCATATTAAATTGGTCTGCATGACTGACATCCCAGAAGGAAGCCTCTTCTAAAGATGATGCACAAGAAAGCCCACAAACGGTTTGCTGAAGACAAGCAGACTAAGGACATGAATTACTGGAACCATGTCCTATGGTCTGATGAGACCAACATAAACTTATTTGGTTCAGATGGTGTCAAGCGTGTGTGGCGGCAACCAGGTGAGGAGTACAAAGACAAGTGCGTCTTGCCTACAGTCAAGCATGGTGGTGGGAGTGTCATCATCTGGCTGCATGAGTGCTGCTGGCACTGGGGAGCTACAGTTCATTGTTCATTGAGAGAACCCTGAATGCCAACATATACTGTGACATACTGAAGCAGAGCATGATCCCCTCCCTTCGGAGACTGGGCTGCAGGGCAGTATTCCAACATGATAATGACCCCAAACACACCACCAAGATGACCACTGCCTTGCTAAAGAAGCTGAGGGTAAAGGTGATGGACTGGCCAAGCATGTCTGCAGACCTAAACCCTATTGAGCATCTGTGGAGCATCCTCAAAGAGAAGGTGGAGGAGCACAAGGTCTCTAACATCCACCAGCTCTGTGATGTCATCATGGAGGAGTGGAAGAGGACTCCAGTGGCAACCTGTGAAGCTCCGGTGAACTCCATGCCCAAGAGGGTTAAGGCAGTGCTGGAAAATAATGGTGGCCACACAAAATATTGACACTTTGGGCCCAATTTGGACATTTTCACTTAGAGGTTTACTGACTTTTGTTGCCAGTGGTTTAGACATTAATGGCTGTGTGTTGAGGTATTTTGAGGGGACAGCAAATTTACACTGTTATACAAGCTGTACACTCACTACTTTACATTGTAGCAAAGTGTCATTTCTTCAGTGTTGTCACATGAAAAGATATAATAAAATATTTACAAAAATGTGAGGGGTGTACTCACTTTTGTGAGATACTATATATAAATTTTGTTTCTATGAATGTGTGACCTACATGTTCCTAACAAAAGGTTCCCTGCACCTCATCTTCATGAGCTAATCTGATATATTTTGCTGTTCCATGCAGTAAAAAAAAGCATCATTTGATACCCCTCTTTGTGATATAGTAGCTTAGTCTAGTCCGGTTATTTGTCACCTATGTTGCATTAGCTGTAGAGTAGCCATTGTAAGTGTCCTCTTATCAGGCCTTTGCTTTCTACCCAGCATTCATTACAGTCTTATCAGACTGCCACTTCTGTCTCTGGCTCTGTATTAAGGCTATAGATTGATTCTATGCAGTTCAGTGCAGGTCAGTCTGTGAAGTTAATTCTCATCTCTGCTTCAGAGCCAATTCATCTCAGATTTGTCATAATCCTACCCTCGTTTAGAAATATTTTATATATCTAAATGTAATCGGAAGATCCTACATGTTGATTTTGGCCATAGGCAGTTAGCGTGCGGCACAATCAACAGATAGTTTGAAAGGTGAAAAAGTAAATTATCAGACCTTTAAAAATAAAATTAAAATGTCAAACTAAAATATAATTTATTGAACGCTAAAATCCATAACTTAAACTTTAAATATAACAACCTAACCAGTAAGTATAACCCTCAACCTGAAGGTACCCTGTAACCTTTAACTTAAAGAGGAATTTCAGTTTGTTTTTTTGTTTTTTTACAAGTTAGCAGCTACAAAAACTGTAGGTACTGACTTTTAAAAATCAGGTACTTACCAGTGTCTGGGGTCCAGTGCTGTCTTCCTACCGCTGCTAGTCCCCAGCGCCACCATCTTGGATATGGGAGCCCTCTGTGGGTTCCTGGTGAACCACAGCTGGCTCACCACCGTGTATGTGTGAGTTTGGGTGGTGCTTAATAGATGGTCCTGCGGCCTCCTTATCTACGAAAGAATTACGGAAGTAGGAGCTGGTACCAATAAAATCAGTACTCGCCTCGCTCCCCCCTCCCCCAAAAACCTGTAACTCAGAGGGTCCTGTAACCAGATGGACCATAACCACAAGTGCATTGAAGTTAACATGTATCTAATTCCAAGATCAAAAAAATGTTAAATATTGCAGTTTAGCAGACCTTGGATGTGCTTGCTGCATTATTTTAGTTTTCCATGTTTTTTGGCTTTTTTTCTGCTGGGGATCCTGCCTAGATATGTGCAAAATGGAAAAATTTGTTACATTTTGTTTCGGATAGATTCGTTATGTTACGAATTTTGTTTTGTTGATTCCTTTCGGAATTCATTTAGTTTTGTTTAGATAAATTTAGTTTAGTTTATTCATTTTCCAATGAATTACACATTTCCAGAGTGGTTCGAATTCAGTTCGGTCGAAAAACGATCGACGGATTTGATTTCTGTGTGAAGAATAACTGGCTGTTAAGGAGTGGCCTGGGAAGCCGGCCGCCGCGTCCTTAACAATTGATGACTCATCAGCTGTCAGCGGCATCACCCACTGACAGCTGAAATGTAAACCAAAGAATGCCGGCAATGAAAAATGCAGAAACAAAAAACTGCGTGGAGTCCCCCCAGTCCATACCAAGCCCTTGGTATGGACTTGTCAAAAAATTGTGTTGTGTCTTTGCTCAATTTTTACTTTTTTGGTGAATGGGTTGGAGTACTATGTACTCCATACTCACTCACATGGGGGAGGGGGGGGGGCGGGATATGGCAGCGCCCTTGTTAAAGGGGGCTTCCAGATTCCACTAAATCCCCCACCCACAAACCCCCACAACCACCACCCAGGGTTGTGGGGAAGAGACCCTTGTCCCCATCAACAGTTTGAGGGCATGTGGCCTAGTATGGTTCAGGAGGAGCGCTCGCTCCCCCCTCCCCCTTTTTCTGACCTGCCAGGCTGCATGCTCAGATAAGGGTCTGGTATGAATTTTGGGGAGGACCCCACGCCATTTTTAAAAAAAATGTTGGCATAGTATGAATTGGGGAGGGCACGCCGTTTTTTTTTCCTGAATTTTGTATTGCTGGCATTCTTTTGTTTACAGTTAAGCTGTCAGTGGGGAAGGCACTTGTTAACCACTTCAGCCCCGGAAGGATTTCCAACTTTAGGGCCAGAGCACTTTTTGTGATTCGGCACTGAGACGCTTTAACTGACAATTGCGCCGTTGTGCAGTGCTGTACCCTAACGAAATTGAGGTCCTTTTTTCCCCACAAATAGAGCTTTCTTTTAGTGGTGTTTGATCCCCTCTGCGTCACTTCTGATCACCGCTATAAACAAAAAACAAGCGACAATTTTGAAAAAAAAAAACAATATTTTTTACTTTTTGCTATAATATATATCCAAAAAAAAATATATATATATATATAAAAACAAATTTATTCATCAGTTTTGGCCAGTATATACACTTCCTCATATTTGTGGTAAAAAAAAATTGCAATCGGCGTATGTTGATTGGTTTGCGCGAAAGTTGCTGCGTTTACAAACCATGAGAAGTAATGGCGGCGATATGCGATTTAATGGCGGGACTGCGATATTGCGGTGAACAGATCGAACATTTTTGACACTTTTTTGGGACCACTGACATGTATACAGCGATCAGAGCTAAAAATAGCCACTGATTACTGTATAAATGACATTAGCAGGGAAGAGGTTAACCTGCAGGTGGCAATCAAGGGGTTAACTGTCTGTCCCTAGGCATGTTCTAACTGTGTGGGGGCTGGGCTGGCAGGGGCATGAGAAATCTAACTGATTGCAAATACAGGGATCAGTAGATCTCTACATGCCACCTGTCAGAACGGGGAACCGCCGTGTTTACATCATTGGTTCCCCGTTCCTGCTGTGTAGTAAGTGATCGCGGGTCACCGGCGGACATCAAGGAGGGAGTGTGCGGCGGGCACGAGAGCTCGCCGCCAGCGGCGTGCACTCGCCCCCTAGCCGCGTCTGCACGAATTGCCGTTTATAGACAGCGATTCACGTTACGCTGCCACTCTGCAGCAATAAATCTACACGACGCGGTCCGGAAGTGGTTAAGGACGCGGCGGCCGGCTATTCTTCACACAGAACTCAAATCGGTCGATCATTTTTCGACTGATACAAATTTGAATTGTTCTGAGAATTTGGAATTTGTTAGAAGACGACTATATGGAACAAAATTGAATGTATTTCAACAAGCCACATTGTCACCTTTGAACTGGAATTGTCCCAACACTACAGCACACCGCCCCCTCTCCTCCACTCCATAATATAGAGTGTTTTGTAGTCCACAAAGAGAGCAGGGAGCAATGTTAAGGTGGTCATCAATAGCAGCCTATGTACTTCTCTCAGCACAAGTTATTCTTAAAATAGCCCTGAGCACAGTATTTGCGTCTTTCATTCCAACATCCCATTAAACTGTTGTGTTCTTTTAATACCCTAAGATAATGAAATGCTACAAGGACTAATCTTGCCTATCAGTGTTCTTGACAATGCTAAACAAGAGCACCAAACTGGAAAATTTATAATAGGTGAAGTCAGATGACGGCATTGAAAAGAATTACATTAGTGTCATCTTAATATATTGTGAAGGCTTTTACAGCTAATAATTACATCATTGGCAAAGGAAGTCAGTTGGTAAAACATTTATAGCTATTGGCACAGACTAATGCCTTGCCGTGGCAAGTGGCGGTTGTTAATATTCCCTGTCTTTTAATGAGCTCTCCGAGGTAACACATCACAGAGTTAAACAATGACATTAATGGCTTCTTATTACCATACTTTGTTTTTAGCCTATTAAACTATCTAAAAACTTTAGACGCTAGTTGAAAAAGTTGGAGAGAATGTGGATTGATCTGTTAATGGTGCATATCTTTAACGGGTAGATGTGCGTCAAATTCTTGTGGACAGCTTTCCAGGCTTAATAAGAGAGTAGACTTTTAAGAAAAAGTCTGGATATTAATTGCCATAAACCCATTTGACACACTGGGGTTGCACTTTGCAAGGGAATTTTCCCCAGAGCTTAGTAAATGTGGTGAAATTCCACTTTGCAAAGAATTCCCAATCATGTGCAAGGACAAGAAAAAAAGTGAATTAATGCTCAAGGCTTTAATATCGCTTTAAGGTAAAAAAAACTCCACATCTACCCCCCCCCCCCTACACAAACACTTACCTAAGCCTGTCAGTGATCCACTGCAGTGCCCAGCTGCGGTCTTCTCTCCCCTCTCTTCCTCTTCTCACAGGAAGTTGGGCAGCAGCAGGAGACTTTGGCTCCTGCTGCTGTCAGTCAAATGGTGTGAGGAGGGAATCGGGGGTGTGTCCCAGCTACACTGTGTGCGTCATTGGACACAACAATGCGGCTCAGGAGCAAGCCCGCAGGTGTGCTCCCATAGCAAGTGGCTTGCTTTGGGGGCACACAGAGAAGCGGACGAGCTGGTAGCACCAGCAGGGGACAGAAGAAGAGGTTTGGGGCTGCTCTGTGCAAAACTATTGCACAGAGCAGGTAAGTATAACATGTTTGTTATTTTAATAAAAACATCTAAGCTTACAATCACTTTAAGACCCCTTTCACACTTGTGCGAGTTATCCTGCGATTTGGGACTGCAAAGTCACATGACAAATTGTCCCCCATTATTTCCAATGAGTACCATTCATATCTGTATAACTTTCAAGTCATGCCGACTTCAAAGTAGTCCCTGCATTACTGTGGTCCAACTTTGATACAGCTTGAGGTCCATAGACTTCAAAGTTAAGTCTCATGCAAATCGCACCTGAATCATATTGATGCGATTTCTGTACTACTTCTGTATGACTCTGTAATATGTTTTCATTGAGCCAAAGTTGCAACAAAGTCGGACCAAAGTCATACTGATCCCAAATCGTGTCAGAATCGCAGTAAAATCATGGCAAAAAATCGCGGTAAAATTGGGTCGCACAAGTGTGAAAGGGGCCTAACTTTTCCTGCTGATTAGAGCAACGCTTCATATAATTATACTAGCCTTCTTATAAAAAGGGAAGTTCTTTATTGGTGCTTTTGTTCAATCTACATTTAAAGCAGTTGTCTACCCAATTTTACTACTTTTACCTACAGGTAAGCCTATAATAAGGCTTACCTGTAGGTAAAATGAATATCCCCTAAACCTGTATGGTTTAGGAGATATTGCCTCTCCAAAATGCTTTGGAGTTACGGCGCATGCGTTGTGTATGTCACGGCGCATGGGCCGTATCTGTCTCGGCAAAAGCCTGGCAGTAGGGGCGGACAGTGCCGGGGAGACAGGTTCCGTGCGCATGCTCGGGAGTGACGTCTCGTGGCTCCGGCCAGTCACAGCGCCGGAGCCGCATACCCGGAAGCAAGATCCAGGGGAAGATGTCCGCTCCCACAAAGCGGACCGAGCAGCACGGTCAGATCTTCGTTTCAAGGTAAGTATTTCATAATGAGCTAGTATGTGGTGCATACTAGCTCATTATGCTATTGTCTTGCAGGCTGTCATTTTTTATTTTTTTTTTCAAATGGGTAGACAACCGCTTTAAGCATAAAAATAGGTAAGTCCTTCTGTCCCACATTTTTGGATTTGTGGTTCTATAACTGTATACCAGATATTTGCATACAATTTTATTTCATTACAAGAAATACAATTCTGCAAACTGGAGCAGATGAAAAACTAGGTCATTACCAATAATAGCTTTTATTATCTAACCTGCTCTTTTAAATGAATGAAGATGGGTTCTCTTCTTGGTTGCTACGGGTAACAGTTTCATTTCCGTGCGCTCCGGTTAGGGAGGTCAGCTCCCCTGACTCATACACTACGTGTGCTGCACTGTGTTGAGCTCAGCCTTTTATGCAATATTCCCAGCAGCTTCCATATTACTCTTAATAATAGAATGTAGTTTTGGTGTTCTTGTTAAACACGCTGCACAAAGTTTTAAAAGTCAAATGTCAAACTCAAAGCAGATTCTGTGGAATTTGGTGACTTTGTAAAACTTTTAAGTAGGTCTTGTGGATCAGGCTACATCCATTTTAATGGAAACTAGGTTAGGAATAGTAAGGAAAGAAAAATATGTAATTTTCTTCTTTTGTTTCCAGCTATAGTGATCGAATCAATAATATCAGTTATTAAAATATGTGCAGTTTTTTGTTAATAAGACTCATATTAAAATATCTTGTTTCCAACTCTATTTATCTTACAGTATTCTGGGTAATAGCACATAGAGTTACTTTATCTCTTTCGATTATCTAGCTGGAGAGGTTGATGAGCCACTTGAAAAATCTCACATTTCTTCCTGATTCTCTGTATCCATTATATTCTTATTTGAAATGTCATTCTTCAAATGTGCAAAGGGAGGACTTGTACTATGCTGTAAGGGACAACAATTAGGTACAATTAGACTATTTTTATTTATTTTAGAAGCCCTGTGGTTTGATCATATTTTGTGTTTTAATTTAAAACGTGTGAATTAATTTGCGTGATATATATTACAAATACATATTTAATTCATAATAAAGGACACCCAGAGCACTATAGGTTAGCTGAAAAGACAACATTTCCCTTTTGGGCACACTGCCTAATTACAAATACATATTTAATTTATAATAAAGGACAACCAGAGCACTATAGGTTAGCTGAAAAGACAACATTTCCCTTTTAGGCACACTGCCTAATTACAAATACATATTTAATTTATAATAAAGGACAACCAGAGCACTATAGGTTAGCTGAAAAGACAACATTTCCCTTTTGGGCACACTGCCTAATTACAAATACATATTTAATTCATAATAAAGGACACCCAGAGCACTATAGGTTGGCTGAAAAGACAACATTTCCCTTTTGGGCACACTGCCTAATTACAAATACATATTTAATTTATAATAAAGGACAACCAGAGCACTATAGGTTAGCTGAAAAGACAACATTTCCCTTTTGGGCACACTGCCTAATTACAAATACATATTTAATTTATAATAAAGGACACCCAGAGCACTATAGGTTAGCTGAAAAGACAACATTTCCCTTTTAGGCACACTGCCTCTCTTTAAAATCTCTGATGGAGCCAACCATTAGGGCATGTATCATCCCACTGAATCTATAAATTACATACTCTTTATTGCAGATGGTAAGGAGAAACTAAGAAAATTGAAACAGAGCCAAGAGCTCCACATACTGTCTGGCTCTAAACACATATTCATATGCAATAGTTTCTATTTTTTTAAATCAAGTATTGTTACATAGTTACATAGTAAGTAATTGTCATTTTGAAGTTTTGACCATGATAACTAGAGAAAATATGCAGACCAGTCAACTTGTAGCAGACAAGGAACAGGTGCCCCGCCCCCTTTTTTTATTTCAGAATGCTCATATTAGGTATATTATATTATATACTATTATAAGAAGTAAGATGCTTCCACGCATCTATCGTGACATTAAGCTGCTCATTGTTTTAAAGGGAACCTGTGCTTTGCCCAGAAAGGGATGAACATAAAGTTTGTGCAGACTTTGCAATGGTACAAGAACCATCCAGGATTTAGGGGTCCATTGACATGGCCCATGGGATAGGTTATGCAGGTGCTGGTATCTCTTTCCACTGCCACGTAGGATTGGACTCTTCCCACTTCTAGGGCATGTGGGAAGTGGATGGTATTCTTAATGATGCCCTAATCATTCCTCCTAATTTACAGGGCCTAGGAGTTTTCTCGCGCAGGGGCCATTTGCTAACAGTATTCTTCACTAGAGCATATATTTACCTTTTCTACCTTGGTTGGACCCTGGGAGAAAAAGGAATGCTCTGTATAAGCTATGAGTCACTAGACTCATAGCTTATATGGAGCTATGGAATAATCATGTCACAGCACTGACTGGCCCACCAATGTCACATGATATGAGTTACATCTTCCTACAAAAGTACTGGATACTGGTCCTTCAGCTTCAGGAGTTTGAATGCAGTTGCAGGCTAATGAAGGAAAGGTAAGTATATGCTAATGAAGAAGGGGATGAGAAAAGCAAACTTGTTTCTTTGTATTGCATGGGCAGAGAACAGGTTTGCTTTAAAGGGAAATATAGTTAGTTTTGTGTGTGCACTATATTACCAAAATATTGGGGCGCCTGCCTTTACATGCACATGAACTTTAATGGCATCTCAGTCTTAGTCCGTAGCGTTCAATATTGAGTTGGCCCATCCTTTGCAGCTATAACAGCTTCAAATCTTCTGGGGAGGCTGTCCACAAGGTTTAGGAGTGTCTATGGGGGTGTTTGGTCCAGAAGCACATTTGTGAGGTCAGGCACTGATGTTGGACGAGAAGACCTGTCTCGCAGTCTCCTCTCTAATTCGTCCCAAAGGTGCTCTATCGGGTTGAGGTCAGGACTCTGTGCAGGCCAGTCAAGTTCCTCAACCCCAAACTCGCTCATCCATGTCTTTATGGGCCTTGCTTTGTGCACTGGTCCAAAACATTTGGTGGAGGGGGGATTATGGTGTGGGGTTGTTTTTAAGGGGTTGGGCTTGGCCCCTTAGTTCCAGTGAAGGGAACTCTTAAGGCATCAGCATACCAAGACATTTTGGACAATTTCATGCCCCCAGCTTTGTGGGAACAGTTTGGGGAGGGCCCCTTCCTGTTACAACATGACTGCTCACCAGTGCACAAAGCAAGGTCCATAAAGACATGGATGAGCAAGTTTGGGGTGGAAGAACTTGATTGGCTTGCACAGGGTCCTGACCTCAACCCGATTGAACACCTTTGGGATGAATTAGAGTGGAGGCTGCGAGCCAGGCTTTCTTGTCCAACATCAGTGCCTAACCTCACAAATATGCTTCTGGAAGAATGGGACCATACGAAGGCGATCTCATCACAGTCACTTATAATCTTGTTATCCTTCCTATATGAGGAATGAAGGAGCACTCACGGGTAGAGAAGAACGACCGTGATTTCTAGGAAGAGCTTTTTACTTGCAACTCTCCACATCTAGTGAAAACCTGCGGTGAGTACCAGTACTATATGTGACTGTGACGAGATCACCTCCATGTGGTCTCTATCTGGTATTACGGCTGAGAATAACTTTATTTATTCACCGGATATGGCTTTTTGAACTATACATTGTTTGGACTTACTTTGGCATGTTAGCACTTTGCCATTCACATTTATTGGCCCTATGGAATAGGCCTTTTATTTTATTTATATATTCTTTATTGTTTTTATAATTTCATTTGCACTTTACTTGGCCTTTTGATAATTCTAAAGCATTTTGTTTTGCGCTTGCATAGAATAAGTTCTTTATGTGTTTGCACTATAATTACCATAAAATACACTTTCAAACAGTGCCACACTATATTTTTTAGTTTCACTATGGCTTAAGCTTCTACCTAACAGAAGTTTTTTGGTGAGGGCAGCACACTATTACATGATAATTTTTTAATTTTGATTTATTTCAACACCAATTTTCACTCACGCTAATTTCTGGTGAGATATTATATCCATAGCGCGGTATTTCTTCCCTCTTCTGGAAGAATGGTCAAACATTCCCATAGACACTCCTAAACCTTGTGGACAGCCTTCCCAGAAGAGTTGAAGCTGTTATAGCTGCAGAGGGTGGGCCAACTCAATATTGAACCCTACGGACTAGGGTGCCATTAAAGTTCATGTGCGTGTAAAGGCAGGCATCCCAATACTTTTGACAATATAGTGTATAATGAAATGTATTTAATGCAAACATTTTATATTTCATATATAAAATATTGCAACTTTTATTTTAATTTTAAGTCAGAAGAAGGTGCTCCATGTGGCTTTTTACTCTATTCTTACTTGCTTTGTTGGAAAATACTTTTGTTTACAGAGCTCTGTAGCTCAAGCTCACCCACAAAACGAAATGAGGGGATTAGTTCTTCCCACTCCCTTCCCTTTTCCTTCTGCTCTGTTCAGAGGGAGCTGTTATGGAGTTTCAAATAAAGAGATCCAGTCTGAAATGAAACAGCTGTTGTGTGCGCTCTTTAGAAAACCTGTAGTGAGTTATGTGTCATTGGTCTATGCCAGGGATTTGTAATTAGCGGACCTCCAGCTGTTACAGAACTACAAGTCCCATGAGGCATAGCAAGACTCTGACAGCCACAAGCATGACACCCAGAGGCAGAGGCATGATGGGACTTGTAGTTTTTCAACAGCTGGAGGTCCGCTAATTGCATACCCCTGGTCTATGCCATGCATTTGTTTGTTTCTCATTAAAAGATTTTATTTAAATATGTAAAAGCAGCTTTATAACATATAAACTTGATCTTTATGGCAGATTTTGTTTTTTGTTTGTTCCTATTGTCTCCTATTCCAGTGCTTATACCTGACATGAATCCTCTACAGAAGCCTGTGGCTGTTGAAATCCTCATAGGCAGCAGAAATGGTGAAAGGCAAAACAATAGCGCAGCCCTCCCTGCTACAAATAACAATTAAGCACGTACTGAATATTTTTCATTCACACTACGGCCCTGGTGGATTGATACATTTTCCTTATCAGGATTCATTTATCTTTTCAGGGACTCTGGCTCAGTAGAATCCCCTTTCGCTGACAATTTGTGAATAAATCACTTCAGCTGCAGGAAAGTGCAGAGATTTAATCCATGTTATAAGAGCCTCTCCAGATGACATAGTAAAACTGCCTTTCTCGCTATATGACCTTCAAGGCAGAGATTTTGAAAGATCTGACATACAGAGGAGCAGCCAGCCAAATGTCACTGATGGGGGACATGCACTCATCGCTAATAATCTACAGCATGATATATACTCAGTGGCCATTCTATTATGTACCTAGTACTAGATAGGGCGCATTTCGCCTTTAGTACAAGCTGGAGTTTTTGTTAAAGCTGAAATCTAAGCAAATATAAAATCAAAAATCAACGCAGTGATGTATTTATTAATACATCTTTAAAGTGGTAGTAAACTCAACTTTTTTACTTGTACCTACAGGAAAGCCTATAATAAGGCTAACCTGGAGGTACAGTGAATATCTCCTGAACTTGCACTGTTTAGGAGATAGTCACCCTGTGTGCAGCCAGTGACATCACCGGCGGATGCGCTCTGAAGGTCCGTCGTACCACGCCGAACCATCAGCGCTCGTGCCGTAAACGAGGGCTCCCGCCACAAGTGACGTCATCGTGGCTCCAGACACTGATGTAGCAGCGAACCCAGAAGGAAGACCAGGTGAAGAAGGAAGCCCTGTCAGTGGTGACAGAGTGGAGGGCTTTGATTTAACCACTTGCCGACCGCGTACTGTATATGTACGGTAGCAGTGTGGCGCTGTCTCGTATATAACCAGCGATCCGAGCATGCGCAGTTAGCCAGCGCACTCTGGAGGACCCGATGTCTGCCGGTGAGCTACGATGACCTGCCAGAGGGAGAGAACGGGGAACTGCCGATGTAAACAGGTCCCCGCTCTGTCAGGCAGCATGTAAGAGATCTACTGATCCCTGTCACTAGGATCAGTTAGATCTCTTATGCCCATAACAGCCCAGCCCCCTCTCAGTTAGAACACGCCTAGGGAACACAGTTAACTCCTAGATCACCCCCTGCAGGTTAACCCCTTCACTGTCAATGCCATTAATACAGTAATCAGTGGATATTTAAATTCCTGATCGCTGTATAAATGTCATTGGTCCCAAAAAAGTGTCAAAAATGTCCGAGATGTCCGCCCCAATATCGCAGTCCTGATAAAAATCGCAGATCGCCGTCATTACCAGTAAAAAAAAAATGTAAAAACGCCAGAAATGAATTCTCATGGTTTGTAAACGCGGCAACTTTTGCACAAACCAATCAATAGACGCTGATTTCGATTCTTTTTTTACTAAAAATACGAGGAAGAATATAAATCGGCCAAAACCGATGAATAAATTAGTTTTTTATATTTTTTTTGGATTTGTATTTTAGTAAAAAGTAAGAAATATTGTTTGTTTTTTTGTTTTTTTTGCAAAATTCTCGCTCTTTTTTTGTTTATAGCAGTGATCAGAAATGACGCAGAGGTGATCAAATACCACCAAAAGAAAGCTCTACTTGTGAGAAAAAAAGGACGCAAATTTTGTTTGGGTACAACATCGCACGACCCCAAAATTGGCAGTTAAAGCGATGCAGTGCCGAATCACAAAAAGTGCTCTGGTCCTACAGTGGGAAATCCTTTAGAGGGTGAAGTGATTAAAGTGATTTTAAAGTCTCGTTATTTTCTATAAAAATAACAAACATGTTATACTTACCTGCTCTCAGCAGTGGATTTGCACAGAGCAGCCCGGATCCTTTTCTTCTCTTTGGTGCTCCTGGCCACTCCCTCCTGTTGAATGCCCCCACAGCAAGCAGCTTGCTATGGGGGCACCCAAACCAAGTTGCAGCTGCATCTATCCACCCAGACATGGAGCTGCGGTTCGGCCCTATCCCCTCTCTTTCCTGATTGGCTAACTGGCTTTGAGTGACAGCAGCGGAAGCCAATGGCGCCGCTGCTGTGTCTCAGTCAATCAGGAGGTAAAGTCCCAGATGGCTGAGACACTAGTGGACACAGACGGGGCTCAGATAAGTATTAGGGGGGCTGCTACATGTAGAAGGCTTTTTATCTTAATGCATAGAATTCATTAAGATAAAAAAAACCTTCTGACTTCACACCACCTTTAAGATAAGTCTCGCATAATGTACTAGTATGTGAAGCATATTAGCACATGACATTGCCTTGCATTGTTTTTTTTCTCTTAAGCTGTGGTTTACTACTGCTTTAAAAGAGAAGTGTGGGTTTTTAAAAAAAAAATAAACATAAATACCTAGGTGGATGCAGCATCGGTCCCCTCTAAGACTGAGAACTGAGCAACTAAAGACCATCTCTTGGTTCAGTGAGCACAGAGCTGTGACTGTCAGTCACCAGCATTCTGCTCTGCTCTGCCCCTGAGGCTCCTGGATGGATTCCAACATTGAAGTCAGGATCCCTCTTGAGTCTGGATCGACTGAGTGACATCAGCTGACAGTGGGCTTTAGCCTGCTGTCGGCTGAATACGGGTCACAAGATTGCAGAATCAAGTGTTCTTCTGTGAAAAGAGCTTGACCCTACTTCTCCTTTAAAATGTATGTGTAGACAAAACTACATTTTAGTTTTGGATAGTGTAAAGAAGGGTTAAAAACCTCTTCCAGTTTACTTTTTGCCATCTATGTATGATTGGGGAAATCTACTTCCTGTGCCAAAGATGTAACAGGAAGTTAGAGGAAATCTCTTAAAGTTAGGGTCATTCCCCACTTAGACAGTTGTCCTTGGGACATTTGCCCCATTGGAAGATTTCTCCTCACCCTTTGTTCTGGGGACAAGTCTAAAGTTTTGGATTTACCCTCGCTTTCTGATTGATGGCAATTATCCTCAGGGCAGAGTGTGAAATTTCCCCAATGGGGACAAAGAAAACTTGACGGAGGGTCTAAATATTCCCCATGCCATCCCAAAAAAAAAAAAAAAAACTTTTGCCTAAATGTAAACTTTAAATGTATTATTTTTAATGCAAGCAGTGTAATTACCTGGGCTTGATCTGGTATTAGCTTCTTGCAATCCAATACACAGCAGAGCTCAGTGTGTGGAAGAAAGAAGCAAAACAAAGAGCCAATTTATAAGCAGGGAAGAAGTATGCTGATAGAAGGGTAGAGCAGAAAGATGGGCTCACTGCTTTTGCTTCACTGCCCAGTCACAGGCGGGAAACTGGTCCATGACCAGGGCTGAAAGGAAGTGTGTTGAATAATGCTGCCTGTCAGACTGAGGACATCCAATGGAGGAACAGATGTACTAAACATTATTATCTTATTATCTACCTACGCTCTGTGCACAGGTACTGGTTAACCCATAGATAGTATGGCATGGGTCATTTCAAACAAGGTAATTGTCTTTAAAAGGGCTAATGCATACTAAGAAGGCTTGCCCATTCTTCATATAGTTTTCTAATCATTTTCCTATATTGCAGTTAAAGCAATACAGCTTGGTCAAGGATCTCCCCGGGCTGTAACTGAACAGTGGAGTAGCAACACACTGATTGGGCCAACCCTGGGCATTCCTTCCCTGTCAGACGGCTTCATGTGCATAATAGTAAAGCAACTTACCAGTAACAACTGTGATCACATGTGGACTTGGAGAGCCGGTGAAAGCTGGAGGACAACAGAGTGACACTACCAGATATATGTGGGTTAGGACCCCGCTCAAAACCGACCCAGTGCTTCAGAAGTGGCTATGGCTGTATATGGCCTCAGCCAACGCTGCTCTGGCCACACCCCTTGACACGATTTGCCCCGCCTACCTCACTATGTGACCAAGCCCCCGGTAGGCAGGGCGAAACATGTCAGGGGGTGGGGCACATTGCTGAATCGAGATTGGGCTCAGGAAAGTATTAGGGGGTGGGTTGCTGCATTTTTTACCTTCATGCATTCTGTGCATGAAAAACCTTGAGCTTTTAGAATCACTTAACCACTTGCCGACCGCCAACCGCAGGCTGACGGCGACAAGGTGGTTCGATATCGCAAACCGCCGTCATGTGACAGCGGCTGCGAGATCGTGCACTGCCGGAGGCGCGATCACTGTGTCCGGGGGGGGCCAGGGAGCGGGTGCGGCGGACTCGATCTCTGCCGGCTACCCGCAATGCCCCCCCGGAGTGAAAGAACAGAGGTCCGTGCATGTAAACACGGATCTCCGTTCTGTTAGAGGGGAAAGGGCGGTGATCACAGCCTTCCTCTATATGGAAGCTGTGATCACTCCCCTTTCCCTAGCCAGGGCAGCCCACACACCGTTAGAACACGCCCAGGGAACACAGTTAACTCTTAGAGCGCCCCCTCCAGGTTAACCCCTTCACTGCCAATGGCATTTACACAGTAATCAGTGCATTTTTATAGCACTGATCGCTGTATAAATGGCAATGGTCCCAAAAAAGTGTCAAAATGGTCCGACATGTCCGCTGCAATAGCGCAGTACCGCTAAAAATTGCAGATCGCCGCCATTACTTGTAAATAAAAAATAAAAACCCCAAAAAAACCCAAAAATGAATTATCATCCGTAAACATGGCAACTTTTGCGCAAACCAATCAATAAATGCCGATTGCGATTTTTTTTATCACAAATATGAGGAAGAATATAAAATCGGCCAAAACCATTGAAAAAAATGTTTTTTTTATATTTTTTTTTTGGTTTTGTATTTTAGCAAAAAGTAAGAAATTTGGGTTTTTTTGCAAAATTGTCGCCATTCTTTTGTTTATAGCGGCGATCAGAAATGACGCAGCGGTGATCAAATACCACCAAAAGAAAGCTCTATTTGTGGGAAAAAAAGGACGCAAATTTAGTTTGGGTAGAACGTCACACGACCACGCAATTGTCAGTTAAAGCGACGCAGTGCCGAATCGCAAAAAGTGCTCTGGTCCTAAAGTGTGAAATCCTTCCGGGGCTGAAGTGGTTAAAGAACTATTTAATAACACAGTACATGTGATGATGTTTCCAATGAATACATATTTTATACAGCATATGCCTTCACTTAGGGGCCTGTTCACAAAGCATTACCATGGTCATAATGAGGCTTGAAAAAAAAAAGAGCTCTGCACATTTATTAAGCACAGTTGAGAGTTAGAAAAAGGAATGAGAAAAAAAAACCCAGGTCACATGACCTTTCAAATGCTCCAATCATGAAGCTCTCTCAAGTGCAATAAAGTGGAACTAACTTTCTCAATCAACAGCAACTATTTTTAATCGTTATACTGCGAATGTTAGTAAATAGATAGTAAGTTTTATTATATTTACTTATGTTTTGTTCACATTTCTTCCTAGTTTCTGGCCTAGGTCAAAATGGTGTCACACATCCCAGGAGTCTTTATGGTCATTTTTTTTTCTTTCATCTGGTGGAGGGGAGGAGGGGCTTTCTCGGTTAAGCACACCCTGCAAGTCTGAGCAGTTGGATTCCAATAAGTAAATCCTACCTGAATCAACTGCCCTTACTCAAGATGCCCGTGACTAGAAATGCTAGGGGGTGTTTTTCAAAATCATTTCTCAGCAAAATAAACCATAAAGACATTGGATGGATGCCTGAGTTTGTTTTGAGTATTAAAAATTAATGAAATAGTGTTTTCAGTTTGTGGTGTTCAGATACAGATAAAGGGGTTGTAAAGGCAGAAGGTTTTTTTATCTTAATGCATTCTATTAAGATAAAAAGCCTTTTGTGTGCAGCAGCCCCCCTTGGCCCCCAACACTTACCTGAGGTCCGTCTCTATCCAGCGATGTCCACGAGTGTCTCAGCCAAGGTTTTCCTTCTTGATTGGCTGAGACACAGCAGTGGCACCATTGGCTCCCGCTGCTGTCAATCAAAGTCAGCTAGCCAATCTGAGGAGAGATGAGGTGGGGCCGGATCAGGGCTCCATGTCTGAAAGGACACAGGGAGCTGGGACTCGGCTTGAGTGCCCCCATAGATAGCTGCTTGCTGTGGTGGCACTCAACAAGAAGGAGGAGCCAGGAGCACAGAAAAGGGACCCGAGAAGAGGAGGATCCGGGTTGCTCTGTGCAAATCCACTGCACAGAGCAGGTAAGTATAACATCTATGTTATTTTTGTAGGGAAAAAAACAAGACTTTACAATCACTTTAAGTTCTACTTTAACCACACTGAAGCTTGAACACTGTGGCCTATATTTTATAAATGGGCTGTAAAATGTAGACCATAGTGGAACGATTGTTAGAAAAGAGGCCTCTGTTTACACCTAAATGAGATAATCTATAACGTTTTAACAATATAAAAGAAAGTAAAATGTAATATTGGAAGTAAGCATATTACTAAGCTACACTGAGAAGTCACGCTGAGTAAAACATTTGTAAATCAGATTGGTTAGTTGGCCCAATCTCTCATGAGCTTCCATGTGAATTTTCTGTGTAGTGTCAGCATCAAGTCTGCCGAGGAATTTTAAAAAATTACCAATTAACTTTTTCTGCCGCACTTATAAAGCAGAAAGACCTTCACAGCATTTGGTATGCAGCTATTGTGCATTTTTAATTTAAACGACAGATTAGCAGAATTATATTTTGTGCAGTTCTGGGAGCCCTCAAGTTCTTTCTCTCTCTCAAAATATTGTAGAGATTTCCATTTAATTAAATTCAATTGAGAGTACTGTGACTGGGTTGCATGCGTACACATGGACACACACAACAAAAACTCCAGAGCATCTGTCAGTCCTGCATTTCTGATGTTCATGCTTAGCTGCCCATGCTAGCTTCGGGAAAGAAAATATTCATTTATACATCTAGATTTGCTCAGTCAGAGGATTTCATGGTTCGTCTCAGGGGTAGGCAAACTGCTGGTGTGTCTGACCAGGCCTCAGGTTAGTGAGACCTTAAGACTGAATTGATTCTCTAAAGAAGAAAGGCCGCAACTTAGTTCCAAAAACTTTTTAAAGGAACTTTTTTCTTCACTAGGAGATGTATTCATACTCTTCTGAATGAATGCAGATTTTCAGGTTAATATTCACTTAAAGTGTTATTAAACCCACAACAGTAAAATCTGTCTGTATATGCAGTAAAGTAGTGGTTCTCAACCCTGTCCTCAAGTACCCCCAACAGGCCATGTTTGCAGGTTTTCCTTTATCTTGCTCAGGTGCTTTAAATCAGAATCAATGGCTTGGTATTTTGGACAGCTATTTTATCTAAGAGACATTTCCAAAACATGGCCTGTTGGGGGTACTTGAGGACAGGGTTGAGAACCACTGCAGTAAAGCATGCTTGTTATGCTCACTGTGGAGTTAATCCTTTGTGTAGCAGGCTTCTAGCTAGAGAGCTTCATAGGTGATGATGTTTGTGGTAAATCTCCAATTTTTGAGCATAGAGGATAAATGCCCAGTCCTCAGGTCCAGATTGCAAGCAGTGTATACTCTGCTTGGAATCTGGACTAGCTAACTAGATAGCTAGAAGCCCTGCTATATGCTTCATATTGGGGACTACATGTTCGAGACCTGTATTAAGTGCTACCTGCTCCCTTCATATAGGTGGCATTTTCTCCTCTGCTATGCCTCTGAAACATAATGATATTGCACACTATAATATGATGGGCCAGAGTACAGATTCTTTCAAACATTGTTTTTAATTGAAACATGGCATATCTACATACAACACCACTTGATTGACTATATGATACTCCTCATACCCCTGATGAAAGAGACATGAACTCTCCAAAACGCGTCGGTTAGAGGAAGATTCATCATATTTTCATATATTTCACAGTTGGTGCAATAGTAGCCTAGTTAGCCAGGTCTATTATATTTATATATTGATGTACCAATAAATTCTTTTATTACGTATTTCACTTCTCATATATATTTTTGTAATTCATGTACCTTAAAAGTCCCAAAAAAATAGGGGAATTTCTCTGTCTGTATACATTTATCTATAGGAATGTGGCACTTTGCCGAGGGTTTTCACCTTGAGTCTATAGAGTATCTCACAAAAGTGAGTACACCCCTCACTTTTTTGTAAATATTTTATTATATCTTTTCATGTGACAACACTGAAGAAATTACACTTTGCTACAATGTAAAGTAGTGAGTGTACAGCTTGTATAACATTGAAAATTTGTTGTCCCCTCAAAATAACTCAACACACAGCCATTAATGTCCAAACCGCTGGCGCCAAAACTGAGTACACCTCTAAGTGAAAATATCTAAATTGGGCCCAATTAGCCATTTTGCCTCCCCGTGTCATGTGACTCATTAGTGTTACAAGGTCTCAGGTGTGAAATAAATGGGGAGCAGGTGTGTTAAATTCTGTGTTATCGCTCTCACTCTCTCATACTGGTCACTGGAAGTTGAACATGGCACCTCATGGCAAAGAACTCACTGAGGATCTGAAAAAAAGAGTTGTTGTTTTACATAAAGATTGGCCTAGGCTATAAGAAGATTTGCCAAGATTCTGAAACTGAACTGCAGCATGGTGGCCAAGACTATACAGGGGTTTAACTTGACAGGTCCACTCAGAACAGGCCTCGCCATGGTCAGCCAAAGAAGTTGAGTGCAGGTGTTCAGCATCATATCCAGAGGTTGTCTTTGGGAAATAGACATATGAGTGCTACCAGCATTGCTGCAGAGGTTGAAGGGGTGGGGGTCAGCCTGTCAGTGCTCAGACCACAACGCCGCACACTGCATCAAATTGGTCTGCATGGCTGAAAGAAGCCTCTTCTAAAGATGATGCACAAGAAATCCCACAAACAGTTTGCTGAAGACAATCAGACAAAGGACATGGATTACTGGAACCATGTCCTGTGGTCTGATGAGACCAAGATAAATTTATTTGGTAAGGTAAATATATCCATGGTTGCTGCAGGGGTGAAGATAGGGACTCAGTTGTAGATAAAAATGTCTGGGGTACTCCTGCGCTACCACAGAAGTGAATGGGTTAAAATGAATACTATGATCCACTGCTGCAAACACCTATGGGTGAATCAGTGCCCAGGTGAGTGAATATAGTGTGTAGTGGTGTTGCGCTGTGATCTGAGATAGTATGTATGTGTAGTAATACAAGTGTTAAACACTAACTAAATGGCAAAAATAATAATACAGTGTCCACACACAGTCAAAGTGCTAATTCACTACTAATAAGGAAAAAAGTCCAGTAGGCTATAACAAAAATAAAGCCTCACATCAGTGAGCGTGCATGAATGGTAATCATCACTTAATCGTGAAACTGACACACACCTGTGACATAATAATAAAAACGGTAAATCAATCACAAATTGTGAACATAATGATGTGTATGTATGATAGAGTCTAGTGTCGCGTTGTGGTGATGTGTGATATAAGTGAGTGGACCCGTGACTAAGTGGGTATCCACAAACGTCGTCACCTAGTATCATAAGTAAAATTGGGTAAGTGAAGACACCATCGCGTCCTCATGGGGTCTGTAAAAATAGATGTTGACTCAGGGATAGAAGTGGGGACGTCGTTGGTACCTATATAAATGGAATGGTTTATTTAAATAGAACCAGAGTAGTCTGGTGTCCTGTACCAAGGTCATTAGGTACAGGAAACA